>JAKRKW010000444.1:0-26264 GCA_023566125.1 Zingel zingel
GCTAAAAAAATGCTAAAAAAAACACAAAAAATGCAAAAAAAACCCCACAAAAAATGCAAAAAAAATGCAAAAAAACCCCACAAAAAATGCAAAAAAAATGCAAAAAAACACAAAAAAAATGCAAAAAAACCCACAAAAAATGCAAAAAAAAATGCAAAAAAAATGCAAAAAAACCCACAAAAAATGCAAAAAAAATGCAAAAAAAAATGCAAAAAAACCCACAAAAAATGCAAAAAAACACAAAAAAATGCAAAAAAAACCACAAAAAATGCAAAAAAAAATGCAAAAAAAATGCAAAAAAACCCACAAAAAATGCAAAAAAAATGCAAAAAAAATGCAAAAAAACCCACAAAAAATGCAAAAAAATGCAAAAAAAAAACACAAAAAATGCAAAAAAAATGCAAAAAAACACAAAAAAAAATGCAAAAAAAATGCAAAAAAAACAAAAAAAAAATGCAAAAAAACCCACAAAAAATGCAAAAAAATGCAAAAAAACCCACAAAAAATGCAAAAAAAATGCAAAAAAAATGCAAAAAAAATGCTAAAAAAACACAAAAAATGCAAAAAAAATGCAAAAAAACCCACAAAAAATGCAAAAAAAAATGCAAAAAAACCCACAAAAAATGCAAAAAAAATGCAAAAAAATGCAAAAAAACCCACAAAAAAATGCAAAAAAATGCAAAAAAACCCACAAAAAATGCAAAAAAAATGCAAAAAAAATGCAAAAAAAATGCAAAAAAACCACAAAAAATGCAAAAAAAAATGCAAAAAAACACAAAAAAATGCAAAAAAAATGCAAAAAAAAACACTAAAAATGCAAAAAAAAATGCAAAAAAAACCACAAAAAATGCAAAAAAAATGCAAAAAAAATGCAAAAAAAAATGCAAAAAAAAACACAAAATATGCAAAAAAAAATGCAAAAAAACACAAAAAAATGCAAAAAAAACCACAAAAAATGCAAAAAAAAAATGCAAAAAAATGCAAAAAAAACCCACAAAAAATGCAAAAAAAATGCAAAAAAAATGCCAAAAAAATGCAAAAAAATACAAAAAAAAACACAAAAAATGCAAAAAAAATGCAAAAAAAATGCAAAAAAACCCACAAAAAATGCAAAAAAACCCACAATAAAATGCAAAAAAACCCACAAAAATGCAAAAAAAATTGCAAAAAAACCCACAAAAATGCAAAAAAAATGCAAAAAAAATGCAAAAAAAACCACAAAAAATGCAAAAAAAATGCAAAAAAAAATGCAAAAAAACCCACAAAAAATGCAAAAAAAATGCAAAAAAACAAAAAAATGCAAAAAAAATGGAAAAAAAATGCAAAAAAATGCTAAAAAAAACACAAAAAATGCAAAAAAAATGCAAAAAAAACCCACAAAAAATGCAAAAAACAATGCAAAAAAAATGCTAAAAAAAACACAAAAAATGCAAAAAAAATGCAAAAAAACCCACAAAAAATGCAAAAAAAAATGCAAAAAAACCCACAAAAAATGCAAAAAAAATGCAAAAAAAAATGCAAAAAAACCCACAAAAAATGCAAAAAAAAATGCAAAAAAAAACACAAAAAATGCAAAAAAAAATGCAAAAAAATGCAAAAAAAAATGCAAAAAAACCCACAAAAAATGCAAAAAAAATGCAAAAAAAATGCAAAAAAACCCACAAAAAATGCAAAAAAAATGCAAAAAAAAATGCAAAAAAACCCACAAAAAATGCAAAAAAAATGCAAAAAAACAAAAAAATGCAAAAAAAATGGAAAAAAAATGCAAAAAAATGCTAAAAAAAACACAAAAAATGCAAAAAAAATGCAAAAAAAACCCACAAAAAATGCAAAAAACAATGCAAAAAAAATGCTAAAAAAAACACAAAAAATGCAAAAAAAATGCAAAAAAACCCACAAAAAATGCAAAAAAAAATGCAAAAAAACCCACAAAAAATGCAAAAAAAATGCAAAAAAAAATGCAAAAAAACCCACAAAAAATGCAAAAAAAATGCAAAAAAAAACACAAAAAATGCAAAAAAAAATGCAAAAAAAATGCAAAAAAACCCACAAAAAATGCAAAAAAAATGCAAAAAAAATGCAAAAAAACCCACAAAAAATGCAAAAAAATGCAAAAAAAACCACAAAAAATGCAAAAAAAAATGCAAAAAAAATGCAAAAAAACCCACAAAAAATGCAAAAAAAATGCAAAAAAAATGCAAAAAAACCCACAAAAAATGCAAAAAAATGCAAAAAAACCCACAAAAAATGCAAAAAAAATGCAAAAAAACCCACAAAAAATGCAAAAAAAATGCAAAAAAAATGCAAAAAAAATGCAAAAAAAAACACAAAAAATGCAAAAAAAAATGCAAAAAAACAAAAAAAATGCAAAAAAAATGCAAAAAAAACCACTAAAAATGCAAAAAAAAATGCAAAAAAAAACACAAAAAATGCAAAAAAAATGCAAAAAAAATGCAAAAAAAAATGCAAAAAAAAACACAAAATATGCAAAAAAAATGCAAAAAAACACAAAAAAATGCAAAAAAAACCACAAAAAATGCAAAAAAAAATGCAAAAAAACCCACAAAAAATGCAAAAAAAATGCAAAAAAAATGCAAAAAAAATGCAAAAAAAATGCAAAAAAATACAAAAAAAAACACAAAAAATGCAAAAAAAATGCAAAAAAAATGCAAAAAAACCCACAAAAAATGCAAAAAACCCCACAAAAAATGCAAAAAAAATGCAAAAAAACCCACAATAAAATGCAAAAAAACCCACAAAAATGCAAAAAAAATTGCAAAAAAACCCACAAAAAATGCAAAAAAAATGCAAAAAAAATGCAAAAAAACCCACAAAAAATGCAAAAAAAATGCAAAAAAAAATGCAAAAAAACCACAAAAAATGCAAAAAAAATGCAAAAAAAATGCAAAAAAACCCACAAAAAATGCAAAAAACCCCACAAAAAATGCAAAAAAAATGCAAAAAAAATGCAAAAAAAACACAAAAAAATGCAAAAAAAAATGCAAAAAAAATGCAAAAAAAAATGCAAAAAAAATGCAAAAAAAACCACAAAAAATGCAAAAAAATGCAAAAAAAACCCACAAAAAAATGCAAAAAAAAACGCAAAAAATGCAAAAAAAAACACAAAAAAATGCAAAAAAAATGAAAAAAAATGAAAAAAAAAATGCAAAAAAAAACAAAAAAAATGCAAAAAAAATGCAAAAAAACACAAAAAAAATGCAAAAAAAAGCACAAAAAATGCAAAAAAAACCACAAAAAATGCAAAAAAAAATGCAAAAAAATGCAAAAAAAATGCAAAAAAAATGCAAAAAAACACAAAAAAAATGCAAAAAAAATGCAAAAAATGCAAAAAAATGCAAAAAAAACCACAAAAAAATGCAAAAAAAAAACGCAAAAAAATGCAAAAAAAACACAAAAAAATGCAAAAAAAATGAAAAAAAATGCAAAAAAAATGCAAAAAAACCCACAAAAAATGGAAAAAAAAATGCAAAAAAAAAATGCAAAAAAAAATGCAAAAAAAAACACAAAAAATGCAAAAAAATGCAAAAAAAACCCACAAAAAAATGCAAAAAAAAACGCAAAAAATGCAAAAAAAACCCCACAAAAAATGCAAAAAAAATGCAAAAAAAATGCCAAAAAAATGCAAAAAAATGCAAAAAAAAATGCAAAAAAAAATGCAAAAAAAAATGCAAAAAAAATGCAAAAAAAACCACAAAAAATGCAAAAAAATGCAAAAAAAAACCACAAAAAAATGCAAAAAAAACGCAAAAAATGCAAAAAAAAACACAAAAAAATGCAAAAAAAATGAAAAAAAATGCAAAAAAAAATGCAAAAAAAAACACAAAAAAAATGCAAAAAAAAATGCAAAAAAAACACAAAAAAATGCAAAAAAAAATGCAAAAAAAAATGCAAAAAAAAATGCAAAAAAAATGCAAAAAAAACCACAAAAAATGCAAAAAAATGCAAAAAAAAACCACAAAAAAATGCAAAAAAAAACGCAAAAAATGCAAAAAAAAACACAAAAAAATGCAAAAAAAATGAAAAAAAATGAAAAAAAAAATGCAAAAAAAAACACAAAAAAAATGCAAAAAAAATGCAAAAAAACCCACAAAAAAATGCAAAAAAAAACACAAAAAATGCAAAAAAAAATGCAAAAAAATGCAAAAAAATGCAAAAAAAAATGCAAAAAAACCCACAAAAAAATGCAAAAAAAACACAAAAAATGCAAAAAAAAATGCAAAAAAATGCAAAAAAAAATGCAAAAAAACCCACAAAAAATGCAAAAAAACCCCACAAAAAATGCAAAAAAAAATGCAAAAAAACACAAAAAAAATGCAAAAAAAAGCACAAAAAATGCAAAAAAAATACACAAAAAATGCAAAAAAAAATGCAAAAAATGCAAAAAAAATGCAAAAAAAATGCAAAAAAACACAAAAAAAATGCAAAAAAAATGCAAAAAATGCAAAAAAATGCAAAAAAAACCCACAAAAAAATGCAAAAAAAAACGCAAAAAAATGCAAAAAAAAACACAAAAAAATGCAAAAAAAATGAAAAAAAATGCAAAAAAAATGCAAAAAAAACCACAAAAAATGCAAAAAAAATGCAAAAAAAAAACCACAAAAAAATGCAAAAAAAAAAACGCAAAAAAATGCAAAAAAAACACAAAAATGCAAAAAAATGCAAAAAAACCCACAAAAAATGCAAAAAAAATGCAAAAAAAAATGCAAAAAAAACCACAAAAAATGCAAAAAAAAATGCAAAAAAACACAAAAAAAATGCAAAAAAAATGCAAAAAAACACAAAAAAAATGCAAAAAAAATGCAAAAAAACCCACAAAAAATGCAAAAAAAATGCAAAAAAAATGCAAAAAAAAATGCAAAAAAAAATGCAAAATATGCAAAAAAAAATGCAAAAAAACACAAAAAAATGCAAAAAAAAAACACAAAAAATGCAAAAAAAAATGCAAAAAAAATGCAAAAAAAACCACAAAAAATGCAAAAAAAAATGCAAAAAAAATGCAAAAAAAATGCAAAAAAATACAAAAAAAAACACAAAAAATGCAAAAAAAATGCAAAAAAAATGCAAAAAAACCCACAAAAAATGCAAAAAAACACAAAAAAAAATGCAAAAAAAATGCAAAAAAACCCCACAAAAAATGCAAAAAAAACCACAAAAAATGCAAAAAAATGCAAAAAAAACCACAAAAAAATGCAAAAAAAACCCACAAAAAATGCAAAAAAAAAATGCAAAAAAATGCAAAAAAAACCACAAAAAATGCAAAAAAAAATGCAAAAAACCCCCACAAAAAAATGCAAAAAAAACCCACAAAAAATGCAAAAAAAAAATGCAAAAAAATGCAAAAAAAAACCACAAAAAATGCAAAAAAAATGCAAAAAAAACCCACAAAAAATGCAAAAAAAATGCAAAAAAAACACAAAAAAATGCAAAAAAAATGCAAAAAAACCCACAAAATATGCAAAAAAAATGCAAAAAAAATGCAAAAAAAAATGCAAAAAAAAACACAAAAAATGCAAAAAAAATGCAAAAAAATGCAAAAAAAATGCAAAAAAAACACAAAAAATGCAAAAAAAAATGAAAAAAAATGCAAAAAAACCCACAAAAATGCAAAAAAATGCAAAAAAACCCACAAAAAATGCAAAAAAAAATGCAAAAAAAAATGCAAAAAAAACCACAAAAAATGCAAAAAAAAATGCAAAAAAACACAAAAAAAATGCAAAAAAAATGCAAAAAAAACCACTAAAAATGCAAAAAAAATGCAAAAAAACCCACAAAAAATGCAAAAAAAATGCAAAAAAAATGCAAAAAAAAATGCAAAAAAAAATGCAAAATATGCAAAAAAAAATGCAAAAAAACACAAAAAAATGCAAAAAAAACCACAAAAAATGCAAAAAAAAATGCAAAAAAAATGCAAAAAAAACCACAAAAAATGCAAAAAAAATGCAAAAAAAATGCAAAAAAAATGCAAAAAAATACAAAAAAAACACAAAAAATGCAAAAAAAATGCAAAAAAAATGCAAAAAAACCCACAAAAAATGCAAAAAACCCCACAAAAAATGCAAAAAAAATGCAAAAAAACCCACAATAAAATGCAAAAAAACCCACAAAAAATGCAAAAAAAATTGCAAAAAAACACAAAAAAAATGCAAAAAAATGCAAAAAAACCCCACAAAAAATGCAAAAAAAACCACAAAAAATGCAAAAAAATGCAAAAAAAACCCACAAAAAAATGCAAAAAAACCCACAAAAAATGCAAAAAAAAAATGCAAAAAAATGCAAAAAAAACCACAAAAAATGCAAAAAAAAATGCAAAAAACCCCCACAAAAAAATGCAAAAAAAACCCACAAAAAATGCAAAAAAAAAATGCAAAAAAATGCAAAAAAAACCACAAAAAATGCAAAAAAAATGCAAAAAAAACCCACAAAAAATGCAAAAAAAATGCAAAAAAACACAAAAAAATGCAAAAAAACCCACAAAAAATGCAAAAAAAAATGCAAAAAAAATGCAAAAAAACCAACAAAAAATGCAAAAAAAATGCAAAAAAAAACACAAAAAATGCAATAAAAAATGCAAAAAAACACAAAAAAAATGCAAAAAAAATGCAAAAAAACCCACAAAAAATGCAAAAAAAATGCAAACAAACCCACAAAATATGCAAAAAAAATGCAAAAAAAATGCAAAAAAAATGCTAAAAAAAACACAAAAAATGCAAAAAAAATGCAAAAAAACCCACAAAAAATGCAAAAAAAAAATGCAAAAAAACCCACAAAAAATGCAAAAAAAATGCAAAAAAAATGCAAAAGAAATGCAAAAAAAATGCAAAAAAACACAAAAAAATGCAAAAAAACCCACAAAAAATGCAAAAAAAAATGCAAAAAAAATGCAAAAAAACCCACAAAAAATGCAAAAAAAATGCAAAAAAAACCACAAAAAATGCAAAAAAAATGCAAAAAAAATGCAAAAAAAACACAAAAAATGCAAAAAAAAATGCAAAAAAACCCCACAAAAAACGCAAAAAAAACACAAAAAAATGCAAAAAAACCCACAAAAAAATGCAAAAAAAATGCAAAAAAACACAAAAAAATGCAAAAAAAACCACAAAAAATGCAAAAAAAAATGCAAAAAAAATGCAAAAAAACCCACAAAAAATGCAAAAAAAATGCAAAAAAACACAAAAAAAATGCAAAAAAAAACACAAAAAATGCAAAAAAAAATGCAAAAAAACACAAAAAAAATGCAAAAAAAATGCAAAAAAACCCACAAAAAATGCAAAAAAATGCAAAAAAACCCACAAAAAATGCAAAAAAAATGCAAAAAAAAATGCTAAAAAAATGCTAAAAAAAACACAAAAAATGCAAAAAAAATGCAAAAAAACACAAAAAAAATGCAAAAAAAAACACAAAAAATGCAAAAAAAAATGCAAAAAAAATGCAAAAAAACCCACAAAAAATGCAAAAAAAATGCAAAAAAACACAAAAAAAATGCAAAAAAACACAAAAAATGCAAAAAAAAATGCAAAAAAACACAAAAAAAATGCAAAAAAAATGCAAAAAAACCCACAAAAAATGCAAAAAAAATGCAAAAAAAACCCACAAAAAATGCAAAAAAAATGCAAAAAAAATGCAAAAAAAATGCAAAAAAAATGCTAAAAAAAACACAAAAAATGCAAAAAAAATGCAAAAAAAATGCAAAAAAACCAACAAAAAATGCAAAAAAAATGCAAAAAAAAACACAAAAAATGCAATAAAAAATGCAAAAAAACACAAAAAAAATGCAAAAAAAATGCAAAAAAACCCACAAAAAATGCAAAAAAAATGCAAAAAAACCCACAAAATATGCAAAAAAAATGCAAAAAAAATGCAAAAAAAATGCAAAAAAACACAAAAAATGCAAAAAAAATGCAAAAAAATGCAAAAAAAATGCAAAAAAAACACAAAAAATGCAAAAAAAATGAAAAAAAATGCAAAAAAACCCACAAAAATGCAAAAAAATGCAAAAAAACCCACAAAAAATGCAAAAAAAATGCAAAAAAAATGCAAAAAAAACCACAAAAAATGCAAAAAAAAATGCAAAAAAACACAAAAAAAATGCAAAAAAAATGCAAAAAAAACCACTAAAAATGCAAAAAAAATGCAAAAAAACCCACAAAAAATGCAAAAAAAATGCAAAAAAAATGCAAAAAAAAATGCAAAAAAAAATGCAAAATATGCAAAAAAAAATGCAAAAAAACACAAAAAAATGCAAAAAAAACCACAAAAAATGCAAAAAAAAATGCAAAAAAAATGCAAAAAAAACCACAAAAAATGCAAAAAAAATGCAAAAAAAATGCAAAAAAAATGCAAAAAAATACAAAAAAAAACACAAAAAATGCAAAAAAAATGCAAAAAAAATGCAAAAAAACCCACAAAAAATGCAAAAAACCCCACAAAAAATGCAAAAAAAATGCAAAAAAACCCACAATAAAATGCAAAAAAACCCACAAAAAATGCAAAAAAAATTGCAAAAAAACACAAAAAAAATGCAAAAAAAATGCAAAAAAACCCCACAAAAAATGCAAAAAAAACCACAAAAAATGCAAAAAAATGCAAAAAAAAACCCACAAAAAAATGCAAAAAAACCCACAAAAAATGCAAAAAAAAAATGCAAAAAAATGCAAAAAAAACCACAAAAAATGCAAAAAAAATGCAAAAAACCCCCACAAAAAAATGCAAAAAAAACCCACAAAAAATGCAAAAAAAAAATGCAAAAAAATGCAAAAAAAACCACAAAAAATGCAAAAAAAATGCAAAAAAAACCCACAAAAAATGCAAAAAAAATGCAAAAAAACACAAAAAAATGCAAAAAAACCCACAAAAAATGCAAAAAAAAATGCAAAAAAAATGCAAAAAAACCAACAAAAAATGCAAAAAAAATGCAAAAAAAAACACAAAAAATGCAATAAAAAATGCAAAAAAACACAAAAAAAATGCAAAAAAAATGCAAAAAAACCCACAAAAAATGCAAAAAAAATGCAAAAAAACCCACAAAATATGCAAAAAAAATGCAAAAAAAATGCAAAAAAAATGCTAAAAAAAACACAAAAAATGCAAAAAAAATGCAAAAAAACCCACAAAAAATGCAAAAAAAAATGCAAAAAAACCCACAAAAAATGCAAAAAAAATGCAAAAAAAATGCAAAAGAAATGCAAAAAAAATGCAAAAAAACACAAAAAAATGCAAAAAAACCCACAAAAAATGCAAAAAAAAATGCAAAAAAAATGCAAAAAAACCCACAAAAAATGCAAAAAAAATGCAAAAAAAACCACAAAAAATGCAAAAAAAATGCAAAAAAAATGCAAAAAAAAACACAAAAAATGCAAAAAAAAATGCAAAAAAACCCCACAAAAAACGCAAAAAAAACACAAAAAAATGCAAAAAAACCCACAAAAAAATGCAAAAAAAATGCAAAAAAACACAAAAAAATGCAAAAAAAACCACAAAAAATGCAAAAAAAAATGCAAAAAAAATGCAAAAAAAACCACAAAAAATGCAAAAAAAATGCAAAAAAAATGCAAAAAAAATGCAAAAAAATACAAAAAAAAACACAAAAAATGCAAAAAAAATGCAAAAAAAATGCAAAAAAACCCACAAAAAATGCAAAAAACCCCACAAAAAATGCAAAAAAAATGCAAAAAAACCCACAATAAAATGCAAAAAAACCCACAAAAAATGCAAAAAAAATTGCAAAAAAACACAAAAAAAATGCAAAAAAAATGCAAAAAAACCCCACAAAAAATGCAAAAAAAACCACAAAAAATGCAAAAAAATGCAAAAAAAACCCACAAAAAAATGCAAAAAAACCCACAAAAAATGCAAAAAAAAAATGCAAAAAAATGCAAAAAAAACCACAAAAAATGCAAAAAAAATGCAAAAAACCCCCACAAAAAAATGCAAAAAAAACCCACAAAAAATGCAAAAAAAAAATGCAAAAAAATGCAAAAAAAACCACAAAAAATGCAAAAAAAATGCAAAAAAAACCCACAAAAAATGCAAAAAAAATGCAAAAAAACACAAAAAAATGCAAAAAAACCCACAAAAAATGCAAAAAAAAATGCAAAAAAAATGCAAAAAAAACAACAAAAAATGCAAAAAAAATGCAAAAAAAAACACAAAAAATGCAATAAAAAATGCAAAAAAACACAAAAAAAATGCAAAAAAAATGCAAAAAAACCCACAAAAAATGCAAAAAAAATGCAAAAAAACCCACAAAATATGCAAAAAAAATGCAAAAAAAATGCAAAAAAAATGCTAAAAAAAACACAAAAAATGCAAAAAAAATGCAAAAAAACCCACAAAAAATGCAAAAAAAAATGCAAAAAAACCCACAAAAAATGCAAAAAAAATGCAAAAAAAATGCAAAAGAAATGCAAAAAAAATGCAAAAAAACACAAAAAAATGCAAAAAAACCCACAAAAAATGCAAAAAAAAATGCAAAAAAAATGCAAAAAAACCCACAAAAAATGCAAAAAAAATGCAAAAAAAACCACAAAAAATGCAAAAAAAATGCAAAAAAAATGCAAAAAAAAACACAAAAAATGCAAAAAAAAATGCAAAAAAACCCCACAAAAAACGCAAAAAAAACACAAAAAAATGCAAAAAAACCCACAAAAAAATGCAAAAAAAATGCAAAAAAACACAAAAAAATGCAAAAAAAACCACAAAAAATGCAAAAAAAAATGCAAAAAAAATGCAAAAAAACCCACAAAAAATGCAAAAAAAATGCAAAAAAACACAAAAAAAATGCAAAAAAAAACACAAAAAATGCAAAAAAAATGCAAAAAAACACAAAAAAAATGCAAAAAAAATGCAAAAAAACCCACAAAAAATGCAAAAAAATGCAAAAAAACCCACAAAAAATGCAAAAAAAATGCAAAAAAAATGCTAAAAAAATGCTAAAAAAAACACAAAAAATGCAAAAAAAATGCAAAAAAACACAAAAAAAATGCAAAAAAAAACACAAAAAATGCAAAAAAAAATGCAAAAAAAATGCAAAAAAACCCACAAAAAATGCAAAAAAAATGCAAAAAAACACAAAAAAAATGCAAAAAAACACAAAAAATGCAAAAAAAAATGCAAAAAAACACAAAAAAAATGCAAAAAAAATGCAAAAAAACCCACAAAAAATGCAAAAAAAATGCAAAAAAACCCACAAAAAATGCAAAAAAAATGCAAAAAAAATGCAAAAAAAATGCAAAAAAAATGCTAAAAAAAACACAAAAAATGCAAAAAAAATGGAAAAAAAACCCACAAAAAATGCAAAAAAAAATGCAAAAAAAATGCAAAAAAACCCACAAAAAATGCAAAAAAAATGCAAAAAAAATGCAAAAAAACCCACAAAAAATGCAAAAAAAATGCAAAAAAAACCACAAAAAATGCAAAAAAAATGCAAAAAAAACCACAAAAAATGCAAAAAAAATGCAAAAAAACACAAAAAAATGCAAAAAAAATGCAAAAAAAGGCAAAAAAAATGCAAAAAAAACCACAAAAAATGCAAAAAAAATGCAAAAAAACACAAAAAAATGCAAAAAAAACACAAAAAAATGCAAAAAAAATGCAAAAAAATGCAAAAAAACCCACAAAAAATGCAAAAAAAATGCAAAAAAAATGCAAAAAAACCCACAAAAAATGCAAAAAAAATGCAAAAAAAACCACAAAAAATGCATAAAAAATGCAAAAAAACCCACAAAAAATGCAAAAAAAATGCAAAAAAACACAAAAAAATGCAAAAAAATGCAAAAAAAGGCAAAAAAAAATGCAAAAAAAATGCAAAAAAAATGCAAAAAAAACACAAAAAAATGCAAAAAAACCCACAAAAGAATGCAAAAAAAACACAAAAAAAATGCAAAAAAAAACACAAAAAATGCAAAAAAATGCAAAAAAAATGCAAAAAACCCACAAAAAATGCAAAAAACCCCACAAAAAATGCAAAAAAAAATGCAAAAAAACCCACAATAAAATGCAAAAAACCCCACAAAAAATGCAAAAAAAAATGCAAAAAAACACAAAAAAAATGCAAAAAAACCCCACAAAAAATGCAAAAAAAAACACTAAAAATGCAAAAAAATGCAAAAAAACCCACAAAAAAATGCAAAAAAAACACAAAAAATGCAAAAAAAAATGCAAAAAAATGCAAAAAAACCCACAAAAAATGCAAAAAAAATGCAAAAAAACCCACAAAAAATGCAAAAAAAATGCAAAAAAACCCACAAAAAATGCAAAAAAAATGCAAAAAAAATGCAAAAAAAATGCTAAAAAAAACACAAAAAATGCAAAAAAAATGCAAAAAAACCCACAAAAAATGCAAAAAAAAATGCAAAAAAAATGCAAAAAAAACCCACAAAAAATGCAAAAAAAATGCAAAAAAACCCACAAAAAATGCAAAAAAAATGCAAAAAAAACCACAAAAAAATGCAAAAAAAATGCAAAAAAAACCACAAAAAATGCAAAAAAAATGCAAAAAAACACAAAAAAATGCAAAAAAATGCAAAAAAAGGCAAAAAAAATGCAAAAAAAAACACAAAAAATGCAAAAAAAATGCAAAAAAACACAAAAAAAATGCAAAAAAACACAAAAAAATGCAAAAAAATGCAAAAAAAATGCAAAAAAAACCCACAAAAAATGCAAAAAAAATGCAAAAAAAATGCAAAAAAACCCACAAAAAATGCAAAAAAAATGCAAAAAAAACCACAAAAAATGCAAAAAAAATGCAAAAAAAACCACAAAAAATGCAAAAAAAATGCAAAAAAACCCACAAAAAATGCAAAAAAAATGCAAAAAAAACCACAAAAAATGCAAAAAAAATGCAAAAAAAATGCAAAAAAAAACACAAAAAATGCAAAAAAATGCAAAAAAAAACCACAAAAAACGCAAAAAAAAACACAAAAAAATGCAAAAAAACCCACAAAAAAATGCAAAAAAAACACAAAAAAAATGCAAAAAAACCCACAAAAAATGCAAAAAAAATGCAAAAAAAATGCAAAAAAATGCAAAAAAAACACAAAAAATGCAAAAAAAAATGCAAAAAAAATGCAAAAAACCCACAAAAAATGCAAAAAACCCCACAAAAAATGCAAAAAAAAATGCAAAAAAACCCACAATAAAATGCAAAAAAACCCACAAAAAATGCAAAAAAAATGCAAAAAAACACAAAAAAAATGCAAAAAAACCCCACAAAAAATGCAAAAAAAAACACAAAAAATGCAAAAAAATGCAAAAAAACCCACAAAAAAATGCAAAAAAAACACAAAAAATGCAAAAAAAAATGCAAAAAAATGCAAAAAAACCCACAAAAAATGCAAAAAAAATGCAAAAAAAAACACAAAAAATGCAAAAAAACCCCACAAAAAATGCAAAAAAAATGCAAAAAAACCCCACAAAAAATGCAAAAAAAATGCAAAAAAACACAAAAAAAATGCAAAAAAACCCACAAAAAATGCAAAAAAAAATGCAAAAAAAATGCAAAAAAACCCACAAAAAATGCAAAAAAAATGCAAAAAAAAATGCAAAAAAACCCACAAAAAATGCAAAAAAACACAAAAAAATGCAAAAAAAACCCACAAAAAATGCAAAAAAAAATGCAAAAAAACCCACAAAAAATGCAAAAAAAATGCAAAAAAAATGCAAAAAAACCCACAAAAAATGCAAAAAAATGCAAAAAAAAACACAAAAAATGCAAAAAAAATGCAAAAAAACACAAAAAAAAATGCAAAAAAAATGCAAAAAAAACAAAAAAAAAATGCAAAAAAACCCACAAAAAATGCAAAAAAAATGCAAAAAAACCCACAAAAAATGCAGAAAAATGCAAAAAAAATGCAAAAAAAATGCTAAAAAAACACAAAAAATGCAAAAAAAATGCAAAAAAACCCACAAAAAATGCAAAAAAAAATGCAAAAAAACCCACAAAAAATGCAAAAAAAATGCAAAAAAAATGCAAAAAAACCCACAAAAAATGCAAAAAAAATGCAAAAAAACCCACAAAAAATGCAAAAAAAAATGCAAAAAAACACAAAAAAAATGCAAAAAAAATGCAAAAAAAAACACTAAAAATGCAAAAAAAAATGCAAAAAAACCCACAAAAAATGCAAAAAAAATGCAAAAAAAATGCAAAAAAAAATGCAAAAAAAAACACAAAATATGCAAAAAAAAATGCAAAAAAACACAAAAAAATGCAAAAAAACCCACAAAAAATGCAAAAAAAAATGCAAAAAAACCCACAAAAAATGCAAAAAAATGCAAAAAAAATGCCAAAAAAATGCAAAAAAATACAAAAAAAACCACAAAAAATGCAAAAAAAATGCAAAAAAAATGCAAAAAAACCCACAAAAAATGCAAAAAACCCCACAAAAAATGCAAAAAAAATGCAAAAAAACCCACAATAAAATGCAAAAAAACCCACAAAAATGCAAAAAAAATTGCAAAAAAACCCACAAAAAATGCAAAAAAAATGCAAAAAAAATGCAAAAAAACCCACAAAAAATGCAAAAAAAATGCAAAAAAAAATGCAAAAAAACCCACAAAAAATGCAAAAAAAATGCAAAAAAACACAAAAAAATGCAAATAAAATGCAAAAAAAATGCAAAAAAATGCTAAAAAAAACAAAAAATGCAAAAAAAACCCACAAAAAATGCAAAAAACAATGCAAAAAAAATGCTAAAAAAACACAAAAAATGCAAAAAAAATGCAAAAAAACCCACAAAAAATGCAAAAAAAAATGCAAAAAAACCCACAAAAAATGCAAAAAAAATGCAAAAAAAAATGCAAAAAAACCCACAAAAAATGCAAAAAAAATGCAAAAAAAAACACAAAAAATGCAAAAAAAAATGCAAAAAAACACAAAAAAATGCAAAAAAAATGCAAAAAAACCCACAAAAAAATGCAAAAAAAATGCAAAAAAACACAAAAAAATGCAAAAAAACCCACAAAAAATGCAAAAAAAAATGCAAAAAAAATGCAAAAAAAATGCAAAAAAACCCACAAAAAATGCAAAAAAAATGCAAAAAAACACAAAAAAAGGCAAAAAAAAACACAAAAAATGCAAAAAAAACACAAAAAAAATGCAAAAAAAATGCAAAAAAAATGCAAAAAAACCCACAAAAAATGCAAAAAAAAATGCAAAAAAACCCACAAAAAATGCAAAAAAAATGCAAAAAAAATGTTAAAAAAATGCTAAAAAAAACACAAAAAATGCAAAAAAAACCCCACAAAAAATGCAAAAAAAATGCAAAAAAACCCCACAAAAAATGCAAAAAAAATGCAAAAAAACACAAAAAAAATGCAAAAAAACCCACAAAAAATGCAAAAAAAAATGCAAAAAAAATGCAAAAAAACCCACAAAAAATGCAAAAAAAATGCAAAAAAAAATGCAAAAAAACCCACAAAAAATGCAAAAAAACACAAAAAAATGCAAAAAAAATTGCAAAAAAACCCACAAAAAATGCAAAAAAAATGCAAAAAAAATGCAAAAAAACCCACAAAAAATGCAAAAAAAATGCAAAAAAAAATGCAAAAAAACCCACAAAAAATGCAAAAAAAATGCAAAAAAACACAAAAAAATGCAAAAAAAATGCAAAAAAAATGCAAAAAAATGCTAAAAAAAACACAAAAAATGCAAAAAAAACCCACAAAAAATGCAAAAAACAATGCAAAAAAAAATGCTAAAAAAACACAAAAAATGCAAAAAAAATGCAAAAAAACCCACAAAAAATGCAAAAAAAAATGCAAAAAAACCCACAAAAAATGCAAAAAAAATGCAAAAAAAAATGCAAAAAAACCCACAAAAAATGCAAAAAAAATGCAAAAAAAAACACAAAAAATGCAAAAAAAAATGCAAAAAAACACAAAAAAATGCAAAAAAAATGCAAAAAAACCCACAAAAAAATGCAAAAAAAATGCAAAAAAACACAAAAAAATGCAAAAAAACCCACAAAAAATGCAAAAAAAAATGCAAAAAAAATGCAAAAAAAATGCAAAAAAACCCACAAAAAATGCAAAAAAAATGCAAAAAAACACAAAAAAAATGCAAAAAAAAACACAAAAAATGCAAAAAAAAATGCAAAAAAACACAAAAAAAATGCAAAAAAAATGCAAAAAAACCCACAAAAAATGCAAAAAAAAATGCAAAAAAACCCACAAAAAATGCAAAAAAAATGCAAAAAAAATGCTAAAAAAATGCTAAAAAAAACACAAAAAATGCAAAAAAAACCCCACAAAAAATGCAAAAAAAATGCAAAAAAACCCCACAAAAAATGCAAAAAAAATGCAAAAAAACACAAAAAAAATGCAAAAAAACCCACAAAAAATGCAAAAAAAAATGCAAAAAAAATGCAAAAAAACCCACAAAAAATGCAAAAAAACACAAAAAAATGCAAAAAAAACCACAAAAAATGCAAAAAAAAATGCAAAAAAAATGCAAAAAAACCCACAAAAAATGCAAAAAAAATGCAAAAAAAATGCAAAAAAACCCACAAAAAATGCAAAAAAATGCAAAAAAAAAACACAAAAAATGCAAAAAAAATGCAAAAAAACACAAAAAAAAATGCAAAAAAAATGCAAAAAAAACAAAAAAAAATGCAAAAAAACCCACAAAAAATGCAAAAAAAATGCAAAAAAACCCACAAAAAATGCAAAAAAAATGCAAAAAAAATGCAAAAAAAATGCTAAAAAAACACAAAAAATGCAAAAAAAATGCAAAAAAACCCACAAAAAATGCAAAAAAAAATGCAAAAAAACCCACAAAAAATGCAAAAAAAATGCAAAAAAAATGCAAAAAAACCCACAAAAAATGCAAAAAAATGCAAAAAAACCCACAAAAAATGCAAAAAAAATGCAAAAAAAATGCAAAAAAAATGCAAAAAAACCACAAAAAATGCAAAAAAAAATGCAAAAAAACACAAAAAAAATGCAAAAAAAATGCAAAAAAAAACACTAAAAATGCAAAAAAAAATGCAAAAAAAACCACAAAAAATGCAAAAAAAATGCAAAAAAAATGCAAAAAAAAATGCAAAAAAAAACACAAAATATGCAAAAAAAAATGCAAAAAAACACAAAAAAATGCAAAAAAAACCACAAAAAATGCAAAAAAAAATGCAAAAAAATGCAAAAAAACCCACAAAAAATGCAAAAAAAATGCAAAAAAAATGCCAAAAAAATGCAAAAAAATACAAAAAAAAACACAAAAAATGCAAAAAAAATGCAAAAAAAATGCAAAAAAACCCACAAAAAATGCAAAAAACCCCACAAAAAATGCAAAAAAAATGCAAAAAAACCCACAATAAAATGCAAAAAAACCCACAAAAATGCAAAAAAAATTGCAAAAAAACCCACAAAAAATGCAAAAAAAATGCAAAAAAAATGCAAAAAAACCCACAAAAAATGCAAAAAAAATGCAAAAAAAAATGCAAAAAAACCCACAAAAAATGCAAAAAAAATGCAAAAAAACAAAAAAATGCAAAAAAAATGGAAAAAAAATGCAAAAAAATGCTAAAAAAAAACACAAAAAATGCAAAAAAAAATGCAAAAAAAACCCACAAAAAATGCAAAAAACAATGCAAAAAAAATGCTAAAAAAAACACAAAAAATGCAAAAAAAATGCAAAAAAAACCCACAAAAAATGCAAAAAAAAATGCAAAAAAACCCACAAAAAATGCAAAAAAAATGCAAAAAAAAATGCAAAAAAACCCACAAAAAATGCAAAAAAAATGCAAAAAAAAACACAAAAAATGCAAAAAAAAATGCAAAAAAATGCAAAAAAAATGCAAAAAAACCCACAAAAAATGCAAAAAAAATGCAAAAAAAATGCAAAAAAACCCACAAAAAATGCAAAAAAAATGCAAAAAAAAATGCAAAAAAACCCACAAAAAATGCAAAAAAAATGCAAAAAAACAAAAAAATGCAAAAAAAATGGAAAAAAAATGCAAAAAAATGCTAAAAAAAACACAAAAAATGCAAAAAAAATGCAAAAAAAACCCACAAAAAATGCAAAAAACAATGCAAAAAAAATGCTAAAAAAAACACAAAAAATGCAAAAAAAATGCAAAAAAACCCACAAAAAATGCAAAAAAAATGCAAAAAAACCCACAAAAAATGCAAAAAAAATGCAAAAAAAAATGCAAAAAAACCCACAAAAAATGCAAAAAAAATGCAAAAAAAAACACAAAAAATGCAAAAAAAAAATGCAAAAAAATGCAAAAAAAATGCAAAAAAACCCACAAAAAAATGCAAAAAAAATGCAAAAAAACACAAAAAAAATGCAAAAAAACCACAAAAAATGCAAAAAAAAATGCAAAAAAAATGCAAAAAAAATGCAAAAAAACCCACAAAAAATGCAAAAAAAATGCAAAAAAACAAAAAAATGCAAAAAAAAACACAAAAAATGCAAAAAAAAATGCAACAAAACACAAAAAAAATGCAAAAAAATGCAAAAAAAACCACAAAAAATGCAAAAAAAAAATGCAAAAAAACCCACAAAAAATGCAAAAAAAATGCAAAAAAAATGCAAAAAAAATGCTAAAAAAAACACAAAAAATGCAAAAAAACCCACAAAAAATGCAAAAAAAATGCAAAAAAAAATGCAAAAAAAATGCAAAAAAACACAAAAAAAATGCAAAAAACCACAAAAAATGCAAAAAAAAATGCAAAAAAAATGCAAAAAAAATGCAAAAAAACCCACAAAAAATGCAAAAAAAATGCAAAAAAACACAAAAAAAATGCAAAAAAAAACACAAAAAATGCAAAAAAAAATGCAACAAAACACAAAAAAAATGCAAAAAAATGCAAAAAAAACCACAAAAAATGCAAAAAAAAATGCAAAAAAACCCACAAAAAATGCAAAAAAAATGCAAAAAAAATGCAAAAAAAATGCTAAAAAAAACACAAAAAATGCAAAAAAACCCACAAAAAATGCAAAAAAAATGCAAAAAAAATGCAAAAAAACCCACAAAAAATGCAAAAAAAATGCAAAAAAAATGCCAAAAAAATGCAAAAAAATACAAAAAAACCCACAAAAAATGCAAAAAAAATGCAAAAAAAATGCAAAAAAACCACAAAAAATGCAAAAAAAATGCAAAAAAAATGCCAAAAAAATGCAAAAAAATACAAAAAAAAACACAAAAAATGCAAAAAAAATGCAAAAAAAATGCAAAAAAACCCACAAAAAATGCAAAAAACCCCACAAAAAATGCAAAAAAAATGCAAAAAAACCCACAATAAAATGCAAAAAAACCCACAAAAATGCAAAAAAAATTGCAAAAAGACCCACAAAAAATGCAAAAAAAATGCAAAAAAAATGCAAAAAAACCCACAAAAAATGCAAAAAAAATGCAAAAAAAAATGCAAAAAAACCCACAAAAAATGCAAAAAAAATGCAAAAAAACAAAAAAATGCAAAAAAAATGGAAAAAAAATGCAAAAAAATGCTAAAAAAAACACAAAAAATGCAAAAAAAATGCAAAAAAAACCCACAAAAAATGCAAAAAACAATGCAAAAAAAATGCTAAAAAAAACACAAAAAATGCAAAAAAAATGCAAAAAAACCCACAAAAAATGCAAAAAAAATGCAAAAAAACCCACAAAAAATGCAAAAAAAATGCAAAAAAAAATGCAAAAAAACCCACAAAAAATGCAAAAAAAATGCAAAAAAAAACACAAAAAATGCAAAAAAAAATGCAAAAAAATGCAAAAAAAATGCAAAAAAACCCACAAAAAAATGCAAAAAAAATGCAAAAAAACACAAAAAAAATGCAAAAAAAAACACAAAAAATGCAAAAAAAAATGCAACAAAACACAAAAAAAATGCAAAAAAATGCAAAAAAAACCACAAAAAATGCAAAAAAAAATGCAAAAAAACCCACAAAAAATGCAAAAAAAATGCAAAAAAAATGCAAAAAAAATGCTAAAAAAAACACAAAAAATGCAAAAAAACCCACAAAAAATGCAAAAAAAATGCAAAAAAAATGCAAAAAAAATGCAAAAAAACAAAAAAAATGCAAAAAAACCACAAAAAATGCAAAAAAAAATGCAAAAAAAATGCAAAAAAAAATGCAAAAAAACCCACAAAAAATGCAAAAAAAATGCAAAAAAACACAAAAAAAATGCAAAAAAAAACACAAAAAATGCAAAAAAAAATGCAACAAAACACAAAAAAAATGCAAAAAAATGCAAAAAAAACCACAAAAAATGCAAAAAAAAATGCAAAAAAACCCACAAAAAATGCAAAAAAAATGCAAAAAAAATGCTAAAAAAAACACAAAAAATGCAAAAAAACCCACAAAAAATGCAAAAAAAATGCAAAAAAAATGCAAAAGAAATGCAAAAAAAATGCAAAAAAACACAAAAAAATGCAAAAAAACCCACAAAAATGCAAAAAAAATTGCAAAAAAACCCACAAAAAATGCAAAAAAAATGCAAAAAAAATGCAAAAAAACCCACAAAAAATGCAAAAAAAAATGCAAAAAAAAATGCAAAAAAACCCACAAAAAATGCAAAAAAAATGCAAAAAAACAAAAAAATGCAAAAAAAATGGAAAAAAAATGCAAAAAAATGCTAAAAAAAACACAAAAAATGCAAAAAAAATGCAAAAAAACCCCACAAAAAATGCAAAAAACAATGCAAAAAAAATGCTAAAAAAAACACAAAAAATGCAAAAAAAATGCAAAAAAACCCACAAAAAATGCAAAAAAAAATGCAAAAAAACCCACAAAAAATGCAAAAAAAATGCAAAAAAAATGCAAAAAAACCCACAAAAAATGCAAAAAAAATGCAAAAAAAAACACAAAAAATGCAAAAAAAAATGCAAAAAAATGCAAAAAAAATGCAAAAAAACCCACAAAAAATGCAAAAAAAATGCAAAAAAAATGCAAAAAAACCCACAAAAAATGCAAAAAAAATGCAAAAAAAAATGCAAAAAAACCCACAAAAAATGCAAAAAAAATGCAAAAAAACAAAAAAATGCAAAAAAAATGGAAAAAAAATGCAAAAAAATGCTAAAAAAAACACAAAAAATGCAAAAAAAATGCAAAAAAAACCCACAAAAAATGCAAAAAACAATGCAAAAAAAATGCTAAAAAAAACACAAAAAATGCAAAAAAAATGCAAAAAAACCCACAAAAAATGCAAAAAAAAATGCAAAAAAACCCACAAAAAATGCAAAAAAAATGCAAAAAAAAATGCAAAAAAACCCACAAAAAATGCAAAAAAAATGCAAAAAAAAACACAAAAAATGCAAAAAAAAAATGCAAAAAAATGCAAAAAAAAATGCAAAAAAACCCACAAAAAAATGCAAAAAAAATGCAAAAAAACACAAAAAAAATGCAAAAAAACCACAAAAAATGCAAAAAAAAATGCAAAAAAAATGCAAAAAAAATGCAAAAAAACCCACAAAAAATGCAAAAAAAATGCAAAAAAACACAAAAAAAATGCAAAAAAAAACACAAAAAATGCAAAAAAAAATGCAACAAAACATAAAAAAATGCCAAAAAATGCAAAAAAAACCACA
Source organism: Zingel zingel (assembly GCA_023566125.1). NCBI lineage: Eukaryota > Metazoa > Chordata > Actinopteri > Perciformes > Percidae > Zingel > Zingel zingel. Next base: position 21,547 of record JAKRKW010000444.1, read on the forward strand.
AAAAATGCAAAAAAAAATGCAAAAAAACCCACAAAAAATGCAAAAAAAATGCAAAAAAAATGCAAAAAAAATGCTAAAAAAAACACAAAAAATGCAAAAAAACCCACAAAAAATGCAAAAAAAATGCAAAAAAAATGCAAAAAAAATGCAAAAAAACACAAAAAAAATGCAAAAAACCACAAAAAATGCAAAAAAAAATGCAAAAAAAATGCAAAAAAAATGCAAAAAAACCCACAAAAAATGCAAAAAAAATGCAAAAAAACACAAAAAAAATGCAAAAAAAAACACAAAAAATGCAAAAAAAAATGCAACAAAACACAAAAAAAATGCAAAAAAATGCAAAAAAAACCACAAAAAATGCAAAAAAAATGCAAAAAAACCCACAAAAAATGCAAAAAAAATGCAAAAAAAATGCAAAAAAAATGCTAAAAAAAACACAAAAAATGCAAAAAACCCACAAAAAATGCAAAAAAAATGCAAAAAAAATGCAAAAAAACCCACAAAAAATGCAAAAAAAATGCAAAAAAAATGCCAAAAAAATGCAAAAAAATACAAAAAAACCCACAAAAAATGCAAAAAAAATGCAAAAAAAATGCAAAAAAACCACAAAAAATGCAAAAAAAATGCAAAAAAAATGCCAAAAAAATGCAAAAAAATACAAAAAAAAACACAAAAAATGCAAAAAAAATGCAAAAAAAATGCAAAAAAACCCACAAAAAATGCAAAAAACCCCACAAAAAATGCAAAAAAAATGCAAAAAAACCCACAATAAAATGCAAAAAAACCCACAAAAATGCAAAAAAAATTGCAAAAAAACCCACAAAAAATGCAAAAAAAATGCAAAAAAAATGCAAAAAAACCCACAAAAAATGCAAAAAAAATGCAAAAAAAAATGCAAAAAAACCCACAAAAAATGCAAAAAAAATGCAAAAAAACAAAAAAATGCAAAAAAAATGGAAAAAAAATGCAAAAAAATGCTAAAAAAAACACAAAAAATGCAAAAAAAATGCAAAAAAAACCCACAAAAAATGCAAAAAACAATGCAAAAAAAATGCTAAAAAAAACACAAAAAATGCAAAAAAAATGCAAAAAAACCCACAAAAAATGCAAAAAAAAATGCAAAAAAACCCACAAAAAATGCAAAAAAAATGCAAAAAAAAATGCAAAAAAACCCACAAAAAATGCAAAAAAAATGCAAAAAAAAACACAAAAAATGCAAAAAAAAATGCAAAAAAATGCAAAAAAAATGCAAAAAAACCCACAAAAAAATGCAAAAAAAATGCAAAAAAACACAAAAAAAATGCAAAAAAACCACAAAAAATGCAAAAAAAAATGCAAAAAAAATGCAAAAAAAATGCAAAAAAACCCACAAAAAATGCAAAAAAAATGCAAAAAAACACAAAAAAAATGCAAAAAAAAACACAAAAAATGCAAAAAAAAATGCAACAAAACACAAAAAAAATGCAAAAAAATGCAAAAAAACCCACAAAAAATGCAAAAAAAAATGCAAAAAAAACCCACAAAAAATGCAAAAAAAATGCAAAAAAAATGCAAAAAAAATGCTAAAAAAAACACAAAAAATGCAAAAAAACCCACAAAAAATGCAAAAAAAATGCAAAAAAAATGCAAAAAAAATGCAAAAAAACACAAAAAAAATGCAAAAAAACCACAAAAAATGCAAAAAAAAATGCAAAAAAAATGCAAAAAAAATGCAAAAAAACCCACAAAAAATGCAAAAAAAATGCAAAAAAACACAAAAAAAATGCAAAAAAAAACACAAAAAATGCAAAAAAAAATGCAACAAAACACAAAAAAAATGCAAAAAAATGCAAAAAAAACCACAAAAAATGCAAAAAAAAATGCAAAAAAACCCACAAAAAATGCAAAAAAAATGCAAAAAAAATGCAAAAAAAATGCTAAAAAAAACACAAAAAATGCAAAAAAACCCACAAAAAATGCAAAAAAAATGCAAAAAAAATGCAAAAGAAATGCAAAAAAAATGCAAAAAAACACAAAAAAATGCAAAAAAACCCACAAAAAATGCAAAAAAAATGCAAAAAAACCCACAAAAAATGCAAAAAAAATGCAAAAAAAATGCCAAAAAAATGCAAAAAAATACAAAAAAACCCACAAAAAATGCAAAAAAAATGCAAAAAAAATGCAAAAAAACCACAAAAAATGCAAAAAAAATGCAAAAAAACACAAAAAAATGCAAAAAAACCCACAAAAATGCAAAAAAAATTGCAAAAAAACCCACAAAAAATGCAAAAAAAATGCAAAAAAAATGCAAAAAAACCCACAAAAAATGCAAAAAAAATGCAAAAAAAAATGCAAAAAAACCCACAAAAAATGCAAAAAAAATGCAAAAAAAAATGCAAAAAAACCCACAAAAATGCAAAAAAAATGCAAAAAAAAATGCAAAAAAACCCACAAAAAATGCAAAAAAAATGCAAAAAAATGCAAAAAAACAAAAAAATGCAAAAAAAATGGAAAAAAAATGCAAAAAAATGCTAAAAAAAACACAAAAAATGCAAAAAAAATGCAAAAAAAACCCACAAAAAATGCAAAAAACAATGCAAAAAAAATGCTAAAAAAAACACAAAAAATGCAAAAAAAATGCAAAAAAACCCACAAAAAATGCAAAAAAAAATGCAAAAAAACCCACAAAAAATGCAAAAAAAATGCAAAAAAAAATGCAAAAAAACCCACAAAAAATGCAAAAAAAATGCAAAAAAAAACACAAAAAATGCAAAAAAAAATGCAAAAAAATGCAAAAAAAATGCAAAAAAACCCACAAAAAATGCAAAAAAAATGCAAAAAAAATGCAAAAAAACCCACAAAAAATGCAAAAAAAATGCAAAAAAAAATGCAAAAAAACCCCACAAAAAATGCAAAAAAAATGCAAAAAAACAAAAAAATGCAAAAAAAATGGAAAAAAAATGCAAAAAAATGCTAAAAAAAACACAAAAAATGCAAAAAAAATGCAAAAAAAACCCACAAAAAATGCAAAAAACAATGCAAAAAAAATGCTAAAAAAAACACAAAAAATGCAAAAAAAATGCAAAAAAACCCACAAAAAATGCAAAAAAAAATGCAAAAAAACCCACAAAAAATGCAAAAAAAATGCAAAAAAAAATGCAAAAAAACCCACAAAAAATGCAAAAAAAATGCAAAAAAAAACACAAAAAATGCAAAAAAAAAATGCAAAAAAATGCAAAAAAAATGCAAAAAAACCCACAAAAAAATGCAAAAAAAATGCAAAAAAACACAAAAAAAATGCAAAAAAACCACAAAAAATGCAAAAAAAAATGCAAAAAAAATGCAAAAAAAATGCAAAAAAACCCACAAAAAATGCAAAAAAAATGCAAAAAAACACAAAAAAAATGCAAAAAAAAACACAAAAAATGCAAAAAAAAATGCAACAAAACACAAAAAAAATGCAAAAAAATGCAAAAAAAACCACAAAAAATGCAAAAAAAAATGCAAAAAAACCCACAAAAAATGCAAAAAAAATGCAAAAAAAATGCAAAAAAAATGCTAAAAAAAACACAAAAAATGCAAAAAAACCCACAAAAAATGCAAAAAAAATGCAAAAAAAATGCAAAAAAAATGCAAAAAAACACAAAAAAAATGCAAAAAACCACAAAAAATGCAAAAAAAATGCAAAAAAAATGCAAAAAAAATGCAAAAAAACCCACAAAAAATGCAAAAAAAATGCAAAAAAACACAAAAAAAATGCAAAAAAAAACACAAAAAATGCAAAAAAAATGCAACAAAACACAAAAAAAATGCAAAAAAATGCAAAAAAAACCACAAAAAATGCAAAAAAAATGCAAAAAAACCCACAAAAAATGCAAAAAAAATGCAAAAAAAATGCAAAAAAAATGCTAAAAAAAACACAAAAAATGCAAAAAACCCACAAAAAATGCAAAAAAAATGCAAAAAAAATGCAAAAAAACCCACAAAAAATGCAAAAAAAATGCAAAAAAAATGCCAAAAAAATGCAAAAAAATACAAAAAAACCCACAAAAAATGCAAAAAAAATGCAAAAAAAATGCAAAAAAACCACAAAAAATGCAAAAAAAATGCAAAAAAAATGCCAAAAAAATGCAAAAAAATACAAAAAAAAACACAAAAAATGCAAAAAAAATGCAAAAAAAATGCAAAAAAACCCACAAAAAATGCAAAAAAACCCCACAAAAAATGCAAAAAAAATGCAAAAAAAACCCACAATAAAATGCAAAAAAACCCACAAAAATGCAAAAAAAATTGCAAAAAAACCCACAAAAAATGCAAAAAAAATGCAAAAAAAATGCAAAAAAACCCACAAAAAATGCAAAAAAAATGCAAAAAAAAATGCAAAAAAACCCACAAAAAATGCAAAAAAAATGCAAAAAAACAAAAAAATGCAAAAAAAATGGAAAAAAAATGCAAAAAAATGCTAAAAAAAACACAAAAAATGCAAAAAAAATGCAAAAAAAACCCACAAAAAATGCAAAAAACAATGCAAAAAAAATGCTAAAAAAAACACAAAAAATGCAAAAAAAATGCAAAAAAACCCACAAAAAATGCAAAAAAAAATGCAAAAAAACCCACAAAAAATGCAAAAAAAATGCAAAAAAAAATGCAAAAAAACCCACAAAAAATGCAAAAAAAATGCAAAAAAAAACACAAAAAATGCAAAAAAAAATGCAAAAAAATGCAAAAAAAATGCAAAA
>JAKRKW010000446.1:0-26241 GCA_023566125.1 Zingel zingel
TTTTTTTTTTGCATTTTTTTGCATTTTTTTTGCATTTTTTTTGCATTTTTTGTGTTTTTTTTTTGCATTTTTTTTGCATTTTTTGTGGGTTTTTTTGCATTTTTTTTGCATTTTTTTTTGCATTTTTTGTGTTTTTTTTGCATTTTTTTTTTGCATTTTTTTTGCATTTTTTTAGCATTTTTTTTGTGGTTTTTTTTGCATTTTTTTGTGGGTTTTTTGCATTTTTTTGTGGGTTTTTTTTGCATTTTCTTTGCATTTTTTGTGGGTTTTTTTGCATTTTTTTTGCATTTTTTTGCATTTTTGTGGGGTTTTTTGCATTTTTTTGCATTTCTTTTGCATTTTTTTGCATTTTTTTTTGCATTTTTTGTGGGTTTTTTTGCATTTTTTTTGCATTTTTTGTGGGGTTTTTTGCATTTTTTTTGCATTTTTTTTGTGTTTTTTTGCATTTTTTTTTGCATTTTTTTTTGCATTTTTTTTGCATTTTTTGTGGGTTTTTTTGCTTTTTTTTTTGCATTTTTTTTGCATTTTTTTTGTGTTTTTTGCATTTTTTTTTGCATTTTTTTTGCATTTTTTTCTGGGTTTTTTTGCATTTTTTTTTGCATTTTTTGTGTTTTTTTTTGCATTTTTTTGTATTTTTTTTGCATTTTTTTTGCATTTTTTGTGTTTTTTTTTTGCATTTTTTTTTGCATTTTTTGTGGGTTTTTTTGCTTTTTTTTTGCATTTTTTTTTGCATTTTTTGTGTTTTTTTTTTGCATTTTTTTTTTGCATTTTTTTTGCATTTTTTTAGCATTTTTTTTGTGGTTTTTTTTGCATTTTTTTGTGGGTTTTTTTGCGTTTTTTTGTGGGGGTTTTTTTTGCATTTTCTTTGCATTTTTTGTGGGTTTTTTTGCATTTTTTTTGCATTTTTTTTGCATTTTTTGTGGGGTTTTTTGCATTTTTTTTGCATTTTTTTTGCATTTTTTTTGCATTTTTTTTGCATTTTTTGTGGGTTTTTTTGCATTTTTTTTGCATTTTTTGTGGGGTTTTTTGCATTTTTTTTGCATTTTTTTTGTGTTTTTTTGCATTTTTTTTGCATTTTTTTTGCATTTTTTGTGGGTTTTTTTGCTTTTTTTTTTGCATTTTTTTTTTTTGCATTTTTTGTGTTTTTTTTTGCATTTTTTTTTTGCATTTTTTTAGCATTTTTTTTGTGGGTTTTTTTGCATTTTTTTGTGGTTTTTTTTGCATTTTTTTGTGGGTTTTTTTTGCATTTTTTTTGCATTTTTTGTTTTTTTTTTGCATTTTTTTTGCATTTTTTTTGTGTTTTTTTGCATTTTTTTTGCATTTTTTTTTGCATTTTTTGTGGGTTTTTTTGCATTTTTTTTGCATTTTTTGTGGGGTTTTTTGCATTTTTTTTGCATTTTTTTTGTGTTTTTTTGCATTTTTTTTTGCATTTTTTGTGGGGTTTTTTGCATTTTTTTTGCATTTTTTGTGGGGTTTTTTGCATTTTTTTTGCATTTTTTTTGCATTTTTTTTGCATTTTTTGTGGGGTTTTTTGCATTTTTTTGTGGGTTTTTTTGCATTTTTTCGTGTTTTTTTTGCATTTTTTTCTGGGTTTTTTTGCATTTTTTTTGCATTTTTTGTGGTTTTTTTTGCATTTTTTTTGCATTTTTTTTGCATTTTTTTTGCATTTTTTGTGGGGTTTTTTGCATTTTTTTGTGTTTTTTTTGCATTTTTTTGTGGGTTTTTTTGCATTTTTTTGTGTTTTTTTGCATTTTTTTGTGTTTTTTTGCATTTTTTTTTTGAATTTTTTTGTGGGTTTTTTTTGCATTTTTTTGCATTTTTTTGTGGGTTTTTTGCATTTTTTTTGCATTTTTTTTGCATTTTTTTTGCATTTTTTTTGCATTTTTTGTGGGTTTTTTTGCATTTTTTTTGCATTTTTTGTGGGGTTTTTTGCATTTTTTTTTGCATTTTTTTTGTGTTTTTTTGCATTTTTTTTTGCATTTTTTTTTGCATTTTTTTTGCATTTTTTGTGGGTTTTTTTGCTTTTTTTTTGCATTTTTTTTTTTTGCATTTTTTGTGTTTTTTTTTGCATTTTTTTTTTACATTTTTTTAGCATTTTTTTTGTGGGTTTTTTTGCATTTTTTTTGTGGTTTTTTTTGCATTTTTTTGTGGGTTTTTTTTGCATTTTCTTTGCATTTTTTGTGGGTTTTTTTTGCATTTTTTTGCATTTTTTTTGCATTTTTTGTGGGGTTTTTTGCATTTTTTTTGCATTTTTTTTGCATTTTTTTGCATTTTTTGTGGGTTTTTTGCATTTTTTTTGCATTTTTTGTGGGGTTTTTTGCATTTTTTTTGCATTTTTTTGTGTTTTTTTGCATTTTTTTTTGCATTTTTTGTGGGTTTTTTGCATTTTTTTGTGGGTTTTTTTTGCATTTTTTTTGCATTTTTTGTTTTTTTTTGCATTTTTTTTGCATTTTTTTTGTGTTTTTTTGCATTTTTTTTGCATTTTTTTTGCATTTTTTGTGGGTTTTTTTGCATTTTTTTTGCATTTTTTGTGGGGTTTTTTGCATTTTTTTTGCATTTTTTTTGTGTTTTTTTGCATTTTTTTTGCATTTTTTGTGGGGTTTTTTGCATTTTTTTTGCATTTTTTGTGGGGTTTTTTGCATTTTTTTTGCATTTTTTTTGCATTTTTTGTGGGGTTTTTTGCATTTTTTTGTGGGTTTTTTTGCATTTTTTCGTGTTTTTTTTGCATTTTTTTCTGGGTTTTTTTGCATTTTTTTTGCATTTTTTGTGGTTTTTTTTGCATTTTTTTTGCATTTTTTTTGCATTTTTTTTGCATTTTTTGTGGGGTTTTTTGCATTTTTTTGTGTTTTTTTTGCATTTTTTTGTGGGTTTTTTGCATTTTTTTGTGTTTTTTTGCATTTTTTTGTGTTTTTTTGCATTTTTTTTTTGAATTTTTTTGTGGGTTTTTTTTGCATTTTTTTGCATTTTTTTGTGGGTTTTTTGCATTTTTTTGTGGGTTTTTTTTGCATTTTTTTTTGCATTTTTTGTTTTTTTTTGCATTTTTTTGTGTTTTTTTGCATTTTTTTTTGCATTTTTTTTGCATTTTTTGCGGGTTTTTTTGCATTTTTTTTGCATTTTTTGTGGGGTTTTTTGCATTTTTTTGCATTTTTTTTGTGTTTTTTTGCATTTTTTTTGCATTTTTTGTGGGGTTTTTTGCATTTTTTTTGCATTTTTTTTGCATTTTTTTTGCATTTTTTTTGCATTTTTTGTGGGTTTTTTTGCATTTTTTTTGCATTTTTTGTGGGGTTTTTTGCATTTTTTTTGCATTTTTTTTGTGTTTTTTTGCATTTTTTTTTGCATTTTTTGTAGGTTTTTTGCATTTTTTTGTGGGTTTTTTTGCATTTTTTTGTGTTTTTTTTGCATTTTTTTCTGGGTTTTTTTGCATTTTTTTTGCATTTTTTGTGGTTTTTTTTGCATTTTTTTTGCATTTTTTTTGCATTTTTTTTGCATTTTTTGTGGGGTTTTTTGCATTTTTTTTGCATTTTTTTTGCATTTTTTGTGGGTTTTTTTGCATTTTTTTTGCATTTTTTGTGGGGTTTTTTGCATTTTTTTTGCATTTTTTTTGTGTTTTTTTGCATTTTTTTTGCATTTTTTTTGCATTTTTTGTGGGTTTTTTTGCTTTTTTTTTTGCATTTTTTTTTTTGCATTTTTTGTGTTTTTTTTTGCATTTTTTTTTGCATTTTTTTAGCATTTTTTTTGTGGGTTTTTTTGCATTTTTTTGTGGTTTTTTTTGCATTTTTTTGTGGGTTTTTTTTGCATTTTTTTTGCATTTTTTGTTTTTTTTTTGCATTTTTTTTGCATTTTTTTTGTGTTTTTTTGCATTTTTTTTGCATTTTTTTTGCATTTTTTGTGGGTTTTTTTGCATTTTTTTTGCATTTTTTGTGGGGTTTTTTGCATTTTTTTTGCATTTTTTTTGTGTTTTTTTGCATTTTTTTTGCATTTTTTGTGGGGTTTTTTGCATTTTTTTTGCATTTTTTGTGGGGTTTTTTGCATTTTTTTTGCATTTTTTTTGCATTTTTTTTGCATTTTTTGTGGGGTTTTTTGCATTTTTTTGTGGGTTTTTTTGCATTTTTTCGTGTTTTTTTTGCATTTTTTTCTGGGTTTTTTTGCATTTTTTTTGCATTTTTTGTGGTTTTTTTTGCATTTTTTTTGCATTTTTTTTGCATTTTTTTTGCATTTTTTGTGGGGTTTTTTGCATTTTTTTGTGTTTTTTTTGCATTTTTTTGTGGGTTTTTTTGCATTTTTTTGTGTTTTTTTGCATTTTTTTGTGTTTTTTTGCATTTTTTTTTTGAATTTTTTTGTGGGTTTTTTTTGCATTTTTTTGCATTTTTTTGTGGGTTTTTTGCATTTTTTTTGCATTTTTTTTGCATTTTTTTTGCATTTTTTTTGCATTTTTTGTGGGTTTTTTTGCATTTTTTTTGCATTTTTTGTGGGGTTTTTTGCATTTTTTTTGCATTTTTTTTGTGTTTTTTTGCATTTTTTTTTGCATTTTTTTTTGCATTTTTTTTGCATTTTTTGTGGGTTTTTTTGCTTTTTTTTTGCATTTTTTTTTTTGCATTTTTTGTGTTTTTTTTTGCATTTTTTTTTTACATTTTTTTAGCATTTTTTTTGTGGGTTTTTTTGCATTTTTTTGTGGTTTTTTTTGCATTTTTTTGTGGGTTTTTTTTGCATTTTCTTTGCATTTTTTGTGGGTTTTTTTTGCATTTTTTTGCATTTTTTTTGCATTTTTTGTGGGGTTTTTTGCATTTTTTTTGCATTTTTTTTGCATTTTTTTGCATTTTTTGTGGGTTTTTTGCATTTTTTTTGCATTTTTTGTGGGGTTTTTTGCATTTTTTTTGCATTTTTTTGTGTTTTTTTGCATTTTTTTTTGCATTTTTTGTGGGTTTTTTGCATTTTTTTGTGGGTTTTTTTTGCATTTTTTTTGCATTTTTTGTTTTTTTTTGCATTTTTTTTGCATTTTTTTTGTGTTTTTTTGCATTTTTTTTGCATTTTTTTTGCATTTTTTGTGGGTTTTTTTGCATTTTTTTTGCATTTTTTGTGGGGTTTTTTGCATTTTTTTTGCATTTTTTTTGTGTTTTTTTGCATTTTTTTTGCATTTTTTGTGGGGTTTTTTGCATTTTTTTTGCATTTTTTGTGGGGTTTTTTGCATTTTTTTTGCATTTTTTTTGCATTTTTTGTGGGGTTTTTTGCATTTTTTTGTGGGTTTTTTTGCATTTTTTCGTGTTTTTTTTGCATTTTTTTCTGGGTTTTTTTGCATTTTTTTTGCATTTTTTGTGGTTTTTTTTGCATTTTTTTTGCATTTTTTTTGCATTTTTTTTGCATTTTTTGTGGGGTTTTTTGCATTTTTTTGTGTTTTTTTTGCATTTTTTTGTGGGTTTTTTGCATTTTTTTGTGTTTTTTTGCATTTTTTTGTGTTTTTTTGCATTTTTTTTTTGAATTTTTTTGTGGGTTTTTTTTGCATTTTTTTGCATTTTTTTGTGGGTTTTTTGCATTTTTTTGTGGGTTTTTTTTGCATTTTTTTTTGCATTTTTTGTTTTTTTTTGCATTTTTTTGTGTTTTTTTGCATTTTTTTTTGCATTTTTTTTGCATTTTTTGCGGGTTTTTTTGCATTTTTTTTGCATTTTTTGTGGGGTTTTTTGCATTTTTTTGCATTTTTTTTGTGTTTTTTTGCATTTTTTTTGCATTTTTTGTGGGGTTTTTTGCATTTTTTTTGCATTTTTTTTGCATTTTTTTTGCATTTTTTGTGGGTTTTTTTGCATTTTTTTTGCATTTTTTGTGGGGTTTTTTGCATTTTTTTTGCATTTTTTTTGTGTTTTTTTGCATTTTTTTTTGCATTTTTTGTAGGTTTTTTGCATTTTTTTGTGGGTTTTTTTGCATTTTTTTGTGTTTTTTTTGCATTTTTTTCTGGGTTTTTTTGCATTTTTTTTGCATTTTTTGTGGTTTTTTTTGCATTTTTTTTGCATTTTTTTTGCATTTTTTTTGCATTTTTTGTGGGGTTTTTTGCATTTTTTTTGCATTTTTTTTGTGTTTTTTTGCATTTTTTTTTGCATTTTTTGTGGGTTTTTTGCATTTTTTTGTGGGTTTTTTTGCATTTTTTTGTGTTTTTTTTGCATTTTTTTCTGGGTTTTTTTGCATTTTTTTTTGCATTTTTTGTCGTTTTTTTTGCATTTTTTTTGCATTTTTTTGCATTTTTTTTGCATTTTTTTTGCATTTTTTTCTGGGTTTTTTTGCATTTTTTTGTGTTTTTTTGCATTTTTTTGTGTTTTTTTGCATTTTTTTTTTGAATTTTTTTGTGGGTTTTTTTGCATTTTTTTTGCATTTTTTTGTGGGTTTTTTTGCATTTTTTTTGCATTTTTTTGTGGGTTTTTTGCATTTTTTTGTGGGGTTTTTTTGCATTTTTTTTGCATTTTTTGTGTTTTTTTGCATTTTTTTTGCATTTTTTTTGCATTTTTTTTTGCATTTTTTTTGCATTTTTTTTGCATTTTTTGTGGGTTTTTTTGCATTTTTTTTGCATTTTTTGTGGGGTTTTTTGCATTTTTTTTGCATTTTTTTTGTGTTTTTTTGCATTTTTTTTGCATTTTTTGTGGGTTTTTTGCATTTTTTTGTGGGTTTTTTTGCATTTTTTTGTGTTTTTTTTGCATTTTTTTCTGGGTTTTTTTGCATTTTTTTTGCATTTTTTGTGTTTTTTTTGCATTTTTTTTGCATTTTTTTTGCATTTTTTTTGCATTTTTTTTGCATTTTTTGTGGGTTTTTTTGCATTTTTTTTGTGTTTTTTTTGCATTTTTTTGTGGGGTTTTTTGCATTTTTTTGTGTTTTTTTGAATTTTTTTGTGTTTTTTTGCATTTTTTTTTTGAATTTTTTTGTGGTTTTTTTTGCATTTTTTTGCATTTTTTTGTGGGTTTTTTTGCATTTTTTTTGCATTTTTTGTGTGTTTTTTTGCATTTTTTTTGCATTTTTTGTGGGGTTTTTTGCATTTTTTTTGCATTTTTTTTGTGTTTTTTTGCATTTTTTTTGCATTTTTTGTGGGTTTTTTGCATTTTTTTTGCATTTTTTTGTGTTTTTTTTGCATTTTTTTCTGGGTTTTTTTGCATTTTTTTTGCATTTTTTGTGTTTTTTTTTGCATTTTTTTTGCATTTTTTTTGCATTTTTTTTGCATTTTTTGTGGGTTTTTTTGCATTTTTTTTGTGTTTTTTTTGCATTTTTTGTGGGTTTTTTTGCATTTTTTTGTGTTTTTTTGCATTTTTTTGTGTTTTTTTGCATTTTTTTTTTGAATTTTTTTGTGGGTTTTTTTGCATTTTTTTGTGGGTTTTTTTGCATTTTTTTTGCATTTTTTGTGGGGTTTTTTGCATTTTTTTTGCATTTTTTTTGCATTTTTTTTGCATTTTTTGTGGTTTTTTTTGCATTTTTTTTGCATTTTTTTGCATTTTTTTTGCATTTTTTGTGGGGTTTTTTGCATTTTTTTTTGCATTTTTTTGCATTTTTTTTGCATTTTTTGTGGGTTTTTTTACATTTTTTTGCATTTTTTGTGGGTTTTTTTGCATTTTTTTTGAATTTTTTTTGCATTTTTTTTGTGTTTTTTTGCATTTTTTTTTGCATTTTTTGTGGGTTTTTTTTGCATTTTTTTGTGGATTTTTTTGCATTTTTTTTGCATTTTTTGCATTTTTTTTGCATTTTTTTTTGCATTTTTTTTGCAATTTTTTTGCATTTTTTTTGCATTTTTTTTGCATTTTTTTGCATTTTTTGTGTGTTTTTTTGCATTTTTTTTGCATTTTTTTTGCATTTTTTGTGGGTTTTTTTGCATTTTTTTTGCATTTTTTTTGCATTTTTTGTGGGTTTTTTTGCATTTTTTTTGCATTTTTTTGTGTTTTTTTGCATTTTTTTTTGCATTTTTTGTGGGTTTTTTTGCATTTTTTTGCATTTTTTTTGCATTTTTTGTGGGTTTTTTTGCATTTTTTTGTGTTTTTTTGCATTTTTTTGTGGGTTTTTTTGCATTTTTTTTACATTTTTTCTGTGTTTTTTTGCATTTTTTTTGCATTTTTTGTGGGGTTTTTTGCATTTTTTTGTGGGTTTTTTTGCATTTTTTTTTTGCATTTTTTGTGGGTTTTTTTGCATTTTTTTGTGGGTTTTTTTGCATTTTTTTTTGCATTTTTTTGTGGGTTTTTTTGCATTTTTTTGTGGGTTTTTTTGCATTTTTTTTACATTTTTTCTGTGTTTTTTTGCATTTTTTTTGCATTTTTTGTGGGGTTTTTTGCATTTTTTTGTGGGTTTTCTTGCATTTTTTTTTTGCATTTTTTGTGGTTTTTTTGCATTTTTTTGCATTTTTTTTGCATTTTTTTGTGGGTTTTTTTGCATTTTTTTGTGGGGTTTTTTTGCATTTTTTTGCATTTTTTGTGGTTTTTTTTTGCATTTTTTTGCATTTTTTTTGCATTTTTGCATTTTTTTTGTATTTTTTTTGCATTTTTTTTGCATTTTTTTTGCATTTTTTTTGCATTTTTTTGTGTTTTTTGCAATTTTTTTTGCATTTTTTTGTGGGTTTTTTTGCATTTTTTTTGCATTTTTTTTGTGTTTTTTTGCATTTTTTTTGCATTTTTTGTGTTTTTTTTTTGCATTTTTTTTGTGTTTTTTTGCATTTTTTTTGCATTTTTTTTGCATTTTTTGTGGTTTTTTTTGCATTTTTTTTGTGTTTTTTTGCATTTTTTTTGCATTTTTTGTGGTGTTTTTTTGCATTTTTTGTGGGTTTTTTTGCATTTTTTTTGCATTTTTTTTGCATTTTTTGTGGTTTTTTTTGCATTTTTTTTGCATTTTTTGTGGGGTTTTTTGCATTTTTTTGTGGGTTTTCTTGCATTTTTTTTTTGCATTTTTTGTGGTTTTTTTTGCATTTTTTTGTGGGTTTTTTTGCATTTTTTTTTGCATTTTTTTGTGGGTTTTTTTGCATTTTTTTGTGGTTTTTTTTTGCATTTTTTTGCATTTTTTGTGGGTTTTTTTTGCATTTTTTTGCATTTTTTTTGCATTTTTGCATTTTTTTTGTATTTTTTTTTGCATTTTTTTTGCATTTTTTTTGCATTTTTTTTGCATTTTTTTTGCATTTTTTTTGTGTTTTTTTGCAATTTTTTTTGCATTTTTTTGTGGGTTTTTTTGCATTTTTTTTGCATTTTTTTTGTGTTTTTTTGCATTTTTTTTGCATTTTTTGTGTTTTTTTTTGCATTTTGTTGCATTTTTTTTTGCATTTTTTGTGGGTTTTTTTGCATTTTTTTTGCATTTTTTGTGGGGTTTTTTGCATTTTTTGTGGGTTTTTTTGCATTTTTTTTTGCATTTTTTGTGGGTTTTTTTGCATTTTTTTTGCATTTTTTGTGGGGTTTTTTGCATTTTTTGTGGGGTTTTTTGCATTTTTTTTGCATTTTTTTGTGAGTTTTTTTGCATTTTTTTGTGGGTTTTTTTTGCATTTTTTTTACATTTTTTCTGTGTTTTTTTGCATTTTTTTTGCATTTTTTGTGGGGTTTTTTGCATTTTTTTGTGGGTTTTTTTGCATTTTTTTTTTGCATTTTTTGTGGGTTTTTTTGCATTTTTTTGTGGGTTTTTTTGCATTTTTTTGTGGGTTTTTTTTGCATTTTTTTCGCATTTTTTGTGGGTTTTTTTGCATTTTTTGTGGGTTTTTTTTGCATTTTTTTTGCATTTTTTTGCATTTTTTGTGGGTTTTTTTGCATTTTTTTTGCATTTTTTGTGTTTTTTTGCATTTTTTTTTGCATTTTTTTGTGGGTTTTTTTGCATTTTTTTTGCATTTTTGTGTTTTTTTTTGCATTTTTTTTGCATTTTTTTGTGTTTTTTTGCATTTTTTTTGCATTTTTTGTGGGTTTTTTTTGCATTTTTTTTGCATTTTTTTTTGCATTTTTTGCATTTTTTTTTGCATTTTTTGTGGGGTTTTTTTGCATTTTTTGTGGGTTTTTTTGCATTTTTTTTTGCATTTTTTGTGTTTTTTTTTGCATTTTGTTGCATTTTTTTTTGCATTTTTTGTGGGTTTTTTTGCATTTTTTTTGCATTTTTTGTGGGGTTTTTTGCATTTTTTGTGGGGTTTTTTGCATTTTTTTTGCATTTTTTGTGTTTTTTTTTGCATTTTTTTTTTACATTTTTTTAGCATTTTTTTTGTGGGTTTTTTTGCATTTTTTTGTGGTTTTTTTTGCATTTTTTTGTGGGTTTTTTTTGCATTTTCTTTGCATTTTTTGTGGGTTTTTTTGCATTTTTTTGCATTTTTTTTGCATTTTTTGTGGGGTTTTTTGCATTTTTTTTGCATTTTTTTTGCATTTTTTTGCATTTTTTGTGGGTTTTTTGCATTTTTTTTGCATTTTTTGTGGGGTTTTTTGCATTTTTTTTGCATTTTTTTGTGTTTTTTTGCATTTTTTTTTGCATTTTTTGTGGGTTTTTTGCATTTTTTTGTGGGTTTTTTTTGCATTTTTTTTGCATTTTTTGTTTTTTTTTGCATTTTTTTTGCATTTTTTTTGTGTTTTTTTGCATTTTTTTTGCATTTTTTTTGCATTTTTTGTGGGTTTTTTTGCATTTTTTTTGCATTTTTTGTGGGGTTTTTTGCATTTTTTTTGCATTTTTTTTGTGTTTTTTTGCATTTTTTTTGCATTTTTTGTGGGGTTTTTTGCATTTTTTTTGCATTTTTTGTGGGGTTTTTTGCATTTTTTTTGCATTTTTTTTGCATTTTTTGTGGGGTTTTTTGCATTTTTTTGTGGGTTTTTTTGCATTTTTTCGTGTTTTTTTTGCATTTTTTTCTGGGTTTTTTTGCATTTTTTTTGCATTTTTTGTGGTTTTTTTTGCATTTTTTTTGCATTTTTTTTGCATTTTTTTTGCATTTTTTGTGGGGTTTTTTGCATTTTTTTGTGTTTTTTTTGCATTTTTTTGTGGGTTTTTTGCATTTTTTTGTGTTTTTTTGCATTTTTTTGTGTTTTTTTGCATTTTTTTTTTGAATTTTTTTGTGGGTTTTTTTTGCATTTTTTTGCATTTTTTTGTGGGTTTTTTGCATTTTTTTGTGGGTTTTTTTTGCATTTTTTTTTGCATTTTTTGTTTTTTTTTGCATTTTTTTGTGTTTTTTTGCATTTTTTTTTGCATTTTTTTTGCATTTTTTGCGGGTTTTTTTGCATTTTTTTTGCATTTTTTGTGGGGTTTTTTGCATTTTTTTGCATTTTTTTTGTGTTTTTTTGCATTTTTTTTGCATTTTTTGTGGGGTTTTTTGCATTTTTTTTGCATTTTTTTTGCATTTTTTTTGCATTTTTTTTGCATTTTTTGTGGGTTTTTTTGCATTTTTTTTGCATTTTTTGTGGGGTTTTTTGCATTTTTTTTGCATTTTTTTTGTGTTTTTTTGCATTTTTTTTTGCATTTTTTGTAGGTTTTTTGCATTTTTTTGTGGGTTTTTTTGCATTTTTTTGTGTTTTTTTTGCATTTTTTTCTGGGTTTTTTTGCATTTTTTTTGCATTTTTTGTGGTTTTTTTTGCATTTTTTTTGCATTTTTTTTGCATTTTTTTTGCATTTTTTGTGGGGTTTTTTGCATTTTTTTTGCATTTTTTTTGCATTTTTTGTGGGTTTTTTTGCATTTTTTTTGCATTTTTTGTGGGGTTTTTTGCATTTTTTTTGCATTTTTTTTGTGTTTTTTTGCATTTTTTTTGCATTTTTTTTGCATTTTTTGTGGGTTTTTTTGCTTTTTTTTTTGCATTTTTTTTTTTGCATTTTTTGTGTTTTTTTTTGCATTTTTTTTTGCATTTTTTTAGCATTTTTTTTGTGGGTTTTTTTGCATTTTTTTGTGGTTTTTTTTGCATTTTTTTGTGGGTTTTTTTTGCATTTTTTTTGCATTTTTTGTTTTTTTTTTGCATTTTTTTTGCATTTTTTTTGTGTTTTTTTGCATTTTTTTTGCATTTTTTTTGCATTTTTTGTGGGTTTTTTTGCATTTTTTTTGCATTTTTTGTGGGGTTTTTTGCATTTTTTTTGCATTTTTTTTGTGTTTTTTTGCATTTTTTTTGCATTTTTTGTGGGGTTTTTTGCATTTTTTTTGCATTTTTTGTGGGGTTTTTTGCATTTTTTTTGCATTTTTTTTGCATTTTTTTTGCATTTTTTGTGGGGTTTTTTGCATTTTTTTGTGGGTTTTTTTGCATTTTTTCGTGTTTTTTTTGCATTTTTTTCTGGGTTTTTTTGCATTTTTTTTGCATTTTTTGTGGTTTTTTTTGCATTTTTTTTGCATTTTTTTTGCATTTTTTTTGCATTTTTTGTGGGGTTTTTTGCATTTTTTTGTGTTTTTTTTGCATTTTTTTGTGGGTTTTTTTGCATTTTTTTGTGTTTTTTTGCATTTTTTTGTGTTTTTTTGCATTTTTTTTTTGAATTTTTTTGTGGGTTTTTTTTGCATTTTTTTGCATTTTTTTGTGGGTTTTTTGCATTTTTTTTGCATTTTTTTTGCATTTTTTTTGTGTTTTTTTGCATTTTTTTTTGCATTTTTTTTTGCATTTTTTTTGCATTTTTTGTGGGTTTTTTTGCTTTTTTTTTGCATTTTTTTTTTTGCATTTTTTGTGTTTTTTTTTGCATTTTTTTTTTACATTTTTTTAGCATTTTTTTTGTGGGTTTTTTTGCATTTTTTTGTGGTTTTTTTTGCATTTTTTTGTGGGTTTTTTTTGCATTTTCTTTGCATTTTTTGTGGGTTTTTTTTGCATTTTTTTGCATTTTTTTTGCATTTTTTGTGGGGTTTTTTGCATTTTTTTTGCATTTTTTTTGCATTTTTTTGCATTTTTTGTGGGTTTTTTGCATTTTTTTTGCATTTTTTGTGGGGTTTTTTGCATTTTTTTTGCATTTTTTTGTGTTTTTTTGCATTTTTTTTTGCATTTTTTGTGGGTTTTTTGCATTTTTTTGTGGGTTTTTTTTGCATTTTTTTTGCATTTTTTGTTTTTTTTTGCATTTTTTTTGCATTTTTTTTGTGTTTTTTTGCATTTTTTTTGCATTTTTTTTGCATTTTTTGTGGGTTTTTTTGCATTTTTTTTGCATTTTTTGTGGGGTTTTTTGCATTTTTTTTGCATTTTTTTTGTGTTTTTTTGCATTTTTTTTGCATTTTTTGTGGGGTTTTTTGCATTTTTTTTGCATTTTTTGTGGGGTTTTTTGCATTTTTTTTGCATTTTTTTTGCATTTTTTGTGGGGTTTTTTGCATTTTTTTGTGGGTTTTTTTGCATTTTTTCGTGTTTTTTTTGCATTTTTTTCTGGGTTTTTTTGCATTTTTTTTGCATTTTTTGTGGTTTTTTTTGCATTTTTTTTGCATTTTTTTTGCATTTTTTTTGCATTTTTTGTGGGGTTTTTTGCATTTTTTTGTGTTTTTTTTGCATTTTTTTGTGGGTTTTTTGCATTTTTTTGTGTTTTTTTGCATTTTTTTGTGTTTTTTTGCATTTTTTTTTTGAATTTTTTTGTGGGTTTTTTTTGCATTTTTTTGCATTTTTTTGTGGGTTTTTTGCATTTTTTTGTGGGTTTTTTTTGCATTTTTTTTTGCATTTTTTGTTTTTTTTTGCATTTTTTTGTGTTTTTTTGCATTTTTTTTTGCATTTTTTTTGCATTTTTTGCGGGTTTTTTTGCATTTTTTTTGCATTTTTTGTGGGGTTTTTTGCATTTTTTTGCATTTTTTTTGTGTTTTTTTGCATTTTTTTTGCATTTTTTGTGGGGTTTTTTGCATTTTTTTTGCATTTTTTTTGCATTTTTTTTGCATTTTTTGTGGGTTTTTTTGCATTTTTTTTGCATTTTTTGTGGGGTTTTTTGCATTTTTTTTGCATTTTTTTTGTGTTTTTTTGCATTTTTTTTTGCATTTTTTGTAGGTTTTTTGCATTTTTTTGTGGGTTTTTTTGCATTTTTTTGTGTTTTTTTTGCATTTTTTTCTGGGTTTTTTTGCATTTTTTTTGCATTTTTTGTGGTTTTTTTTGCATTTTTTTTGCATTTTTTTTGCATTTTTTTTGCATTTTTTGTGGGGTTTTTTGCATTTTTTTTGCATTTTTTTTGTGTTTTTTTGCATTTTTTTTTGCATTTTTTTGTGGGTTTTTTTGCATTTTTTTGTGTTTTTTTGCATTTTTTTCTGGGTTTTTTTGCATTTTTTTTTGCATTTTTTGTCGTTTTTTTTGCATTTTTTTTGCATTTTTTTGCATTTTTTTTGCATTTTTTTTGCATTTTTTTCTGGGTTTTTTTGCATTTTTTTGTGTTTTTTTGCATTTTTTTTGTGTTTTTTTGCATTTTTTTTTTGAATTTTTTTGTGGGTTTTTTTGCATTTTTTTTGCATTTTTTTGTGGGTTTTTTTGCATTTTTTTTGCATTTTTTTGTGGGTTTTTTGCATTTTTTTGTGGGGTTTTTTTTGCATTTTTTTTGCATTTTTTGTGTTTTTTTGCATTTTTTTTGCATTTTTTTTGCATTTTTTTTTGCATTTTTTTTGCATTTTTTTTGCATTTTTTGTGGGTTTTTTTGCATTTTTTTTGCATTTTTTGTGGGGTTTTTTGCATTTTTTTTGCATTTTTTTTGTGTTTTTTTGCATTTTTTTTGCATTTTTTGTGGGTTTTTTGCATTTTTTTGTGGGTTTTTTTGCATTTTTTTGTGTTTTTTTTGCATTTTTTTCTGGGTTTTTTTGCATTTTTTTTGCATTTTTTGTGTTTTTTTTGCATTTTTTTTGCATTTTTTTTGCATTTTTTTTGCATTTTTTTTGCATTTTTTGTGGGTTTTTTTGCATTTTTTTTGTGTTTTTTTTGCATTTTTTTGTGGGGTTTTTTGCATTTTTTTGTGTTTTTTTGAATTTTTTTGTGTTTTTTTGCATTTTTTTTTTGAATTTTTTTGTGGTTTTTTTTGCATTTTTTTGCATTTTTTTGTGGGTTTTTTTGCATTTTTTTTGCATTTTTTGTGTGTTTTTTTGCATTTTTTTTGCATTTTTTGTGGGGTTTTTTGCATTTTTTTTGCATTTTTTTTGTGTTTTTTTGCATTTTTTTTGCATTTTTTGTGGGTTTTTTGCATTTTTTTTGCATTTTTTTGTGTTTTTTTTGCATTTTTTTCTGGGTTTTTTTGCATTTTTTTTGCATTTTTTGTGTTTTTTTTTGCATTTTTTTTGCATTTTTTTTGCATTTTTTTTGCATTTTTTGTGGGTTTTTTTGCATTTTTTTTGTGTTTTTTTTGCATTTTTTGTGGGTTTTTTTGCATTTTTTTGTGTTTTTTTGCATTTTTTTGTGTTTTTTTGCATTTTTTTTTTGAATTTTTTTGTGGGTTTTTTTGCATTTTTTTGTGGGTTTTTTTGCATTTTTTTTGCATTTTTTGTGGGGTTTTTTGCATTTTTTTTGCATTTTTTTTGCATTTTTTTTGCATTTTTTGTGGTTTTTTTTGCATTTTTTTTGCATTTTTTTGCATTTTTTTTGCATTTTTTGTGGGGTTTTTTGCATTTTTTTTTGCATTTTTTTGCATTTTTTTTGCATTTTTTGTGGGTTTTTTTTACATTTTTTTGCATTTTTTGTGGGTTTTTTTGCATTTTTTTTGAATTTTTTTTGCATTTTTTTTGTGTTTTTTTTGCATTTTTTTTTGCATTTTTTGTGGGTTTTTTTTGCATTTTTTTGTGGATTTTTTTGCATTTTTTTTGCATTTTTTGCATTTTTTTTGCATTTTTTTTTGCATTTTTTTTGCAATTTTTTTGCATTTTTTTTGCATTTTTTTTGCATTTTTTTGCATTTTTTGTGTGTTTTTTTGCATTTTTTTTGCATTTTTTTTGCATTTTTTGTGGGTTTTTTTGCATTTTTTTTGCATTTTTTTTGCATTTTTTGTGGGTTTTTTTGCATTTTTTTTGCATTTTTTTGTGTTTTTTTGCATTTTTTTTTGCATTTTTTGTGGGTTTTTTTTGCATTTTTTTGCATTTTTTTTGCATTTTTTGTGGGTTTTTTTGCATTTTTTTGT
Source organism: Zingel zingel (assembly GCA_023566125.1). Lineage (NCBI taxonomy): Eukaryota > Metazoa > Chordata > Actinopteri > Perciformes > Percidae > Zingel > Zingel zingel. The sequence goes on from JAKRKW010000446.1 coordinate 15,973, forward strand.
GTTTTTTTGCATTTTTTTGTGGGTTTTTTTGCATTTTTTTTACATTTTTTCTGTGTTTTTTTGCATTTTTTTTGCATTTTTTGTGGGGTTTTTTGCATTTTTTTTGAATTTTTTTTGCATTTTTTTTGTGTTTTTTTGCATTTTTTTTTGCATTTTTTGTGTTTTTTTTGCATTTTTTTTGCATTTTTTTTGCATTTTTTTTGCATTTTTTTTGCATTTTTTGTGGGTTTTTTTGCATTTTTTTTGTGTTTTTTTTGCATTTTTTTGTGGGGTTTTTTGCATTTTTTTGTGTTTTTTTGAATTTTTTTGTGTTTTTTTGCATTTTTTTTTTGAATTTTTTTGTGGTTTTTTTTGCATTTTTTTGCATTTTTTTGTGGGTTTTTTTGCATTTTTTTTGCATTTTTTGTGTGTTTTTTTGCATTTTTTTTGCATTTTTTGTGGGGTTTTTTGCATTTTTTTTGCATTTTTTTTGTGTTTTTTTGCATTTTTTTTGCATTTTTTGTGGGTTTTTTGCATTTTTTTTGCATTTTTTTGTGTTTTTTTTGCATTTTTTTCTGGGTTTTTTTGCATTTTTTTTGCATTTTTTGTGTTTTTTTTTGCATTTTTTTTGCATTTTTTTTGCATTTTTTTTGCATTTTTTGTGGGTTTTTTTGCATTTTTTTTTGTGTTTTTTTTTGCATTTTTTGTGGGTTTTTTTTGCATTTTTTTGTGTTTTTTTGCATTTTTTTGTGTTTTTTTGCATTTTTTTTTTGAATTTTTTTGTGGGTTTTTTTGCATTTTTTTGTGGGTTTTTTTGCATTTTTTTTGCATTTTTTGTGGGGTTTTTTGCATTTTTTTTGCATTTTTTTTGCATTTTTTTTGCATTTTTTGTGGTTTTTTTTTGCATTTTTTTTGCATTTTTTTGCATTTTTTTTGCATTTTTTGTGGGGTTTTTTGCATTTTTTTTTGCATTTTTTTGCATTTTTTTTGCATTTTTTGTGGGTTTTTTTACATTTTTTTGCATTTTTTGTGGGTTTTTTTGCATTTTTTTTGAATTTTTTTTGCATTTTTTTTGTGTTTTTTTGCATTTTTTTTTGCATTTTTTGTGGGTTTTTTTTGCATTTTTTTGTGGATTTTTTTGCATTTTTTTTGCATTTTTTGCATTTTTTTTGCATTTTTTTTTGCATTTTTTTTGCAATTTTTTTGCATTTTTTTTGCATTTTTTTTGCATTTTTTTGCATTTTTTGTGTGTTTTTTTGCATTTTTTTTGCATTTTTTTTGCATTTTTTGTGGGTTTTTTTGCATTTTTTTTGCATTTTTTTTGCATTTTTTGTGGGTTTTTTTGCATTTTTTTTGCATTTTTTTGTGTTTTTTTGCATTTTTTTTTGCATTTTTTGTGGGTTTTTTTGCATTTTTTTGCATTTTTTTTGCATTTTTTGTGGGTTTTTTTGCATTTTTTTGTGTTTTTTTGCATTTTTTTGTGGGTTTTTTTGCATTTTTTTTACATTTTTTCTGTGTTTTTTTGCATTTTTTTTGCATTTTTTGTGGGGTTTTTTGCATTTTTTTGTGGGTTTTTTTGCATTTTTTTTTTGCATTTTTTGTGGGTTTTTTTGCATTTTTTTGTGGGTTTTTTTGCATTTTTTTTTGCATTTTTTTGTGGGTTTTTTTGCATTTTTTTGTGGGTTTTTTTGCATTTTTTTTACATTTTTTCTGTGTTTTTTTGCATTTTTTTTGCATTTTTTGTGGGGTTTTTTGCATTTTTTTGTGGGTTTTCTTGCATTTTTTTTTTGCATTTTTTGTGGTTTTTTTTTGCATTTTTTTGCATTTTTTTTGCATTTTTTTGTGGGTTTTTTTGCATTTTTTTGTGGGGTTTTTTTGCATTTTTTTGCATTTTTTGTGGTTTTTTTTTTGCATTTTTTTGCATTTTTTTTGCATTTTTGCATTTTTTTTGTATTTTTTTTTGCATTTTTTTTGCATTTTTTTTGCATTTTTTTTGCATTTTTTTGTGTTTTTTGCAATTTTTTTTGCATTTTTTTGTGGGTTTTTTTTGCATTTTTTTTGCATTTTTTTTGTGTTTTTTTGCATTTTTTTTGCATTTTTTGTGTTTTTTTTTTTGCATTTTTTTTGTGTTTTTTTGCATTTTTTTTGCATTTTTTTTGCATTTTTTGTGGTTTTTTTTGCATTTTTTTTGTGTTTTTTTGCATTTTTTTTGCATTTTTTGTGGTGTTTTTTTGCATTTTTTGTGGGTTTTTTTGCATTTTTTTTGCATTTTTTTTGCATTTTTTGTGGTTTTTTTTGCATTTTTTTTTGCATTTTTTGTGGGGTTTTTTGCATTTTTTTGTGGGTTTTCTTGCATTTTTTTTTTGCATTTTTTGTGGTTTTTTTTGCATTTTTTTGTGGGTTTTTTTGCATTTTTTTTTGCATTTTTTTGTGGGTTTTTTTGCATTTTTTTGTGGTTTTTTTTTGCATTTTTTTGCATTTTTTGTGGGTTTTTTTTTGCATTTTTTTGCATTTTTTTTGCATTTTTGCATTTTTTTTGTATTTTTTTTTGCATTTTTTTTGCATTTTTTTTGCATTTTTTTTGCATTTTTTTTGCATTTTTTTTGTGTTTTTTTGCAATTTTTTTTGCATTTTTTTGTGGGTTTTTTTGCATTTTTTTTGCATTTTTTTTGTGTTTTTTTGCATTTTTTTTGCATTTTTTGTGTTTTTTTTTGCATTTTGTTGCATTTTTTTTTGCATTTTTTGTGGGTTTTTTTTGCATTTTTTTTGCATTTTTTGTGGGGTTTTTTGCATTTTTTGTGGGTTTTTTTGCATTTTTTTTGCATTTTTTGTGTTTTTTTTTGCATTTTGTTGCATTTTTTTTTGCATTTTTTGTGGGTTTTTTTTGCATTTTTTTTGCATTTTTTGTGGGGTTTTTTGCATTTTTTGTGGGGTTTTTTGCATTTTTTTTGCATTTTTTTGTGAGTTTTTTTGCATTTTTTTGTGGGTTTTTTTTGCATTTTTTTTACATTTTTTCTGTGTTTTTTTGCATTTTTTTTGCATTTTTTGTGGGGTTTTTTGCATTTTTTTGTGGGTTTTTTTGCATTTTTTTTTTGCATTTTTTGTGGGTTTTTTTGCATTTTTTTGTGGGTTTTTTTTGCATTTTTTTGTGGGTTTTTTTTTGCATTTTTTTCGCATTTTTTGTGGGTTTTTTTTGCATTTTTTGTGGGTTTTTTTTGCATTTTTTTTGCATTTTTTTGCATTTTTTGTGGGTTTTTTTGCATTTTTTTTGCATTTTTTGTGTTTTTTTGCATTTTTTTTTGCATTTTTTTGTGGGTTTTTTTGCATTTTTTTTGCATTTTTGTGTTTTTTTTTGCATTTTTTTTGCATTTTTTTGTGTTTTTTTGCATTTTTTTTGCATTTTTTGTGGGTTTTTTTTGCATTTTTTTTGCATTTTTTTTTGCATTTTTTGCATTTTTTTTTGCATTTTTTGTGGGGTTTTTTTGCATTTTTTGTGGGTTTTTTTGCATTTTTTTTTGCATTTTTTGTGTTTTTTTTTGCATTTTGTTGCATTTTTTTTTGCATTTTTTGTGGGTTTTTTTGCATTTTTTTTGCATTTTTTGTGGGGTTTTTTGCATTTTTTGTGGGGTTTTTTGCATTTTTTTTGCATTTTTTTGTGAGTTTTTTTTGCATTTTTTTTACATTTTTTCTGTGTTTTTTTGCATTTTTTTTGCATTTTTTGTGGGGTTTTTTGCATTTTTTTGTGGGTTTTTTTGCATTTTTTTTTTGCATTTTTTGTGGGTTTTTTTGCATTTTTTTGTGGGTTTTTTTGCATTTTTTTGTGGGTTTTTTTTGCATTTTTTTTGCATTTTTTGTGGGTTTTTTTGCATTTTTTTTGCATTTTTTTGCATTTTTTGTGGGTTTTTTTGCATTTTTTTTGCATTTTTTTTGCATTTTTTTTGCATTTTTTGTGGGTTTTTTTGCATTTTTTTTGCATTTTTTGTGTTTTTTTGCATTTTTTTTTGCATTTTTTTGTGGGTTTTTTTGCATTTTTTTTTGCATTTTTTGTGTTTTTTTTTGCATTTTTTTTGCATTTTTTTTGTGTTTTTTTGCATTTTTTTTTGCATTTTTTGTGTTTTTTTTTGCATTTTTTTTGCATTTTTTTTTGCATTTTTTGTGTTTTTATTTGCATTTTTTTTGCATTTTTTTGCAATTTTTTTTGCATTTTTTGTGGGTTTTTTTTGCATTTTTTGTGGTTTTTTTTGCATTTTGTTGCATTTTTTTTTGCATTTTTTGTGGGTTTTTTTGCATTTTTTGTGGGTTTTTTTGCATTTTTTGTGGCTTTTTTTGCATTTTTTTTGTGGGTTTTTTTGCATTTTTTGTGGGTTTTTTTGCATTTTTTTTTGCATTTTTTGTGGGGTTTTTTGCATTTTTTGTGGGGTTTTTTGCATTTTTTTTGCATTTTTTTGTGAGTTTTTTTGCATTTTTTTGTGGTTTTTTTTGCATTTTTTTTACATTTTTTCTGTGTTTTTTTGCATTTTTTTTGCATTTTTTGTGGGGTTTTTTGCATTTTTTTGTGGGTTTTTTTGCATTTTTTTTTTGCATTTTTTTGTGGGTTTTTTTTGCATTTTTTTTGCATTTTTTTTGCATTTTTTTTGCATTTTTTTTGCATTTTTTGTGGGTTTTTTTGCATTTTTTTTGCATTTTTTTGTGTTTTTTGCAATTTTTTTTGCATTTTTTTGTGGGTTTTTTTGCATTTTTTTGCATTTTTTTTTGCATTTTTTGTGTTTTTTTTTGCATTTTTTTTGTGTTTTTTTGCATTTTTTTTGCATTTTTTTTGCATTTTTTGTGTTTTTTTTTGCATTTTTTTTGTGTTTTTTTGCATTTTTTTGCATTTTTTGTGGGTTTTTTTTGCATTTTTTGTGGGTTTTTTTGCATTTTTTTTGCATTTTTTGTGTTTTTTTTTGCATTTTGTTGCATTTTTTTTTGCATTTTTTGTGGGTTTTTTTTGCATTTTTTGTGGGTTTTTTTTGCATTTTTTGTGGCTTTTTTTGCATTTTTTTGTGGGTTTTTTTGCATTTTTTGTGGGTTTTTTTGCATTTTTTTTGCATTTTTTTTTTGCATTTTTTGTGGGTTTTTTTGCATTTTTTTGTGGGTTTTTTTGCATTTTTTTTGCATTTTTTTTGTGGGTTTTTTTGCATTTTTTTTGCATTTTTTTGTGAGTTTTTTTGCATTTTTTTGTGGGTTTTTTTTTGCATTTTTTTTACATTTTTTCTGTGTTTTTTTGCATTTTTTTTGCATTTTTTGTGGGTTTTTTTTGCATTTTTTTTGCATTTTTTTTGTGTTTTTTTGCATTTTTTTTGCATTTTTTGTGGGGTTTTTTGCATTTTTTTTGCATTTTTTTTGCATTTTTTTTGCATTTTTTTTGCATTTTTTGTGGGTTTTTTTGCATTTTTTTTGCATTTTTTGTGGGGTTTTTTGCATTTTTTTTGCATTTTTTTTGTGTTTTTTTGCATTTTTTTTTGCATTTTTTGTAGGTTTTTTGCATTTTTTTGTGGGTTTTTTTGCATTTTTTTGTGTTTTTTTTGCATTTTTTTCTGGGTTTTTTTGCATTTTTTTTGCATTTTTTGTGGTTTTTTTTGCATTTTTTTTGCATTTTTTTGCATTTTTTTTGCATTTTTTGTGGGTTTTTTTGCATTTTTTTGTGTTTTTTTTGCATTTTTTTGTGGGGTTTTTTGCATTTTTTTTGCATTTTTTGTGGGTTTTTTTGCATTTTTTTTGCATTTTTTTTGCATTTTTTTTGCATTTTTTGTGGGTTTTTTTGCATTTTTTTTGCATTTTTTGTGGGGTTTTTTGCATTTTTTTTGCATTTTTTTTGTGTTTTTTTGCATTTTTTTTTGCATTTTTTGTGGGTTTTTTGCATTTTTTTGTGGGTTTTTTTGCATTTTTTTGTGTTTTTTTTGCATTTTTTTCTGGGTTTTTTTTGCATTTTTTTTTGCATTTTTTGTGGTTTTTTTTGCATTTTTTTTTGCATTTTTTTGCATTTTTTTTGCATTTTTTTTTGCATTTTTTTTTGCATTTTTTGTGTTTTTATTTGCATTTTTTTTGCATTTTTTTGCAATTTTTTTTGCATTTTTTGTGGGTTTTTTTTGCATTTTTTGTGGTTTTTTTTGCATTTTGTTGCATTTTTTTTTGCATTTTTTGTGGGTTTTTTTGCATTTTTTGTGGGTTTTTTTGCATTTTTTGTGGGTTTTTTTGCATTTTTTTGTGGGTTTTTTTGCATTTTTTGTGGGTTTTTTTGCATTTTTTTTTGCATTTTTTGTGGGGTTTTTTGCATTTTTTGTGGGGTTTTTTGCATTTTTTTTTGCATTTTTTTGTGAGTTTTTTTGCATTTTTTTGTGGTTTTTTTTGCATTTTTTTTACATTTTTTCTGTGTTTTTTTGCATTTTTTTTGCATTTTTTGTGGGGTTTTTTGCATTTTTTTGTGGGTTTTTTTGCATTTTTTTTTTGCATTTTTTGTGGGTTTTTTTGCATTTTTTTGTGGGTTTTTTTGCATTTTTTTTTGCATTTTTTTTGCATTTTTTTTGCATTTTTTTTTGCATTTTTTGTGGGTTTTTTTGCATTTTTTTTGCATTTTTTTGTGTTTTTTGCAATTTTTTTTGCATTTTTTTGTGGGTTTTTTTGCATTTTTTTGCATTTTTTTTGCATTTTTTGTGTTTTTTTTTGCATTTTTTTTTGTGTTTTTTTGCATTTTTTTTGCATTTTTTTTGCATTTTTTGTGTTTTTTTTTTGCATTTTTTTTGTGTTTTTTTTGCATTTTTTTGCATTTTTTGTGGGGTTTTTTGCATTTTTTGTGGGTTTTTTTGCATTTTTTTTGCATTTTTTGTGTTTTTTTTTTGCATTTTGTTGCATTTTTTTTTGCATTTTTTGTGGGTTTTTTTTTGCATTTTTTGTGGTTTTTTTTTGCATTTTTTGTGGCTTTTTTTGCATTTTTTTGTGGGTTTTTTTGCATTTTTTGTGGGTTTTTTTTGCATTTTTTTTGCATTTTTTTTTGCATTTTTTTTGGGTTTTTTTGCATTTTTTTTGTGGGTTTTTTTGCATTTTTTTTGCATTTTTTTGTGGGTTTTTTTGCATTTTTTTTGCATTTTTTTGTGAGTTTTTTTGCATTTTTTTGTGGGTTTTTTTTGCATTTTTTTTACATTTTTTCTGTGTTTTTTTGCATTTTTTTTGCATTTTTTGTGGGGTTTTTTGCATTTTTTTGCATTTTTTTTGTGTTTTTTTGCATTTTTTTTGCATTTTTTGTGGGGTTTTTTGCATTTTTTTTGCATTTTTTTTGCATTTTTTTTGCATTTTTTGTGGGTTTTTTTGCATTTTTTTTGCATTTTTTGTGGGGTTTTTTGCATTTTTTTTGCATTTTTTTTGTGTTTTTTTGCATTTTTTTTTGCATTTTTTGTAGGTTTTTTGCATTTTTTTGTGGGTTTTTTTGCATTTTTTTGTGTTTTTTTTGCATTTTTTTCTGGGTTTTTTTGCATTTTTTTTGCATTTTTTGTGGTTTTTTTTGCATTTTTTTTGCATTTTTTTGCATTTTTTTTGCATTTTTTGTGGGTTTTTTTGCATTTTTTTGTGTTTTTTTTGCATTTTTTTGTGGGGTTTTTTGCATTTTTTTTGCATTTTTTGTGGGTTTTTTTTGCATTTTTTTTGCATTTTTTGTGGGTTTTTTTGCATTTTTTTTGCATTTTTTGTGGGGTTTTTTGCATTTTTTTTGCATTTTTTTTGTGTTTTTTTGCATTTTTTTTTTGCATTTTTTGTGGGTTTTTTGCATTTTTTTGTGGGTTTTTTTGCATTTTTTTGTGTTTTTTTTGCATTTTTTTCTGGGTTTTTTTGCATTTTTTTTTGCATTTTTTGTGGGTTTTTTTTGCATTTTTTTTGCATTTTTTTGCATTTTTTTTGCATTTTTTTTGCATTTTTTGTGGGTTTTTTTGCATTTTTTTGTGTTTTTTTTGCATTTTTTTCTGGGTTTTTTTGCATTTTTTTGTGTTTTTTTGCATTTTTTTGTGTTTTTTTGCATTTTTTTTTTGAATTTTTTTGTGGGTTTTTTTGCATTTTTTTTGCATTTTTTTGTGGGTTTTTTTGCATTTTTTTTGCATTTTTTTGTGGGTTTTTTGCATTTTTTTGTGGGGTTTTTTTGCATTTTTTTTGCATTTTTTGTGTTTTTTTGCATTTTTTTTGCATTTTTTTTGTGTTTTTTTGCATTTTTTTTTGCATTTTTTTTGCATTTTTTGTGGGTTTTTTTGCATTTTTTTTGCATTTTTTGTGGGGTTTTTTGCATTTTTTTTTGCATTTTTTTTGTTTTTTTGCATTTTTTTTGCATTTTTTGTGGGGTTTTTTGCATTTTTTTTGCATTTTTTGTGGGGTTTTTTGCATTTTTTTTGCATTTTTTTTGCATTTTTTTTGCATTTTTTTTGCATTTTTTTTGCATTTTTTTTGCATTTTTTTTTGCATTTTTTGTGGGTTTTTTTGCATTTTTTTTGCATTTTTTGTGGGGTTTTTTGCATTTTTTTTTGCATTTTTTTTGTGTTTTTTTGCATTTTTTTTGCATTTTTTGTGGGTTTTTTGCATTTTTTTGCATTTTTTTTGCATTTTTTTCTGGGTTTTTTTGCATTTTTTTTGCATTTTTTGTGTTTTTTTTTGCATTTTTTTTGCATTTTTTTTGCATTTTTTTTGCATTTTTTGTGGGTTTTTTTGCATTTTTTTTGTGTGTTTTTTGCATTTTTTTGTGGGTTTTTTTGCATTTTTTTGTGTTTTTTTGCATTTTTTTGTGTTTTTTTGCATTTTTTTTTGACTTTTTTTGTGGTTTTTTTTGCATTTTTTTGTGGGTTTTTTTGCATTTTTTTGCATTTTTTGTGGGTTTTTTTGCATTTTTTTTGCATTTTTTGTGGGGTTTTTTGCATTTTTTTTGCATTTTTTTTGTGTTTTTTTGCATTTTTTTTGCATTTTTTGTGGGTTTTTTGCATTTTTTTGTGGGTTTTTTTGCATTTTTTTGTGTTTTTTTTGCATTTTTTTCTGGGTTTTTTTGCATTTTTTTTGCATTTTTTGTGTTTTTTTTTGCATTTTTTTTGCATTTTTTTTGCATTTTTTTTGCATTTTTTGTGGGTTTTTTTGCATTTTTTTTGTGTTTTTTTTGCATTTTTTTGTGGGTTTTTTTGCATTTTTTTGTGTTTTTTTGCATTTTTTGTGTTTTTTTGCATTTTTTTTTTGAATTTTTTTGTGGGTTTTTTTGCATTTTTTTGCATTTTTTTGTGGGTTTTTTTGCATTTTTTTTGCATTTTTTGTGGGGTTTTTTGCATTTTTTTTGCATTTTTTTTGCATTTTTTTTGCATTTTTTGTGGTTTTTTTTGCATTTTTTTTGCATTTTTTTGCATTTTTTTTGCATTTTTTGTGGGGTTTTTTGCATTTTTTTTTGCATTTTTTTGCATTTTTTTTGCATTTTTTGTGGGTTTTTTTGCATTTTTTGTGGGTTTTTTTGCATTTTTTTTGAATTTTTTTTGCATTTTTTTTGTGTTTTTTTGCATTTTTTTTTGCATTTTTTGTGGGGTTTTTTGCATTTTTTGTGGGGTTTTTTGCATTTTTTTTGCATTTTTTTTGCATTTTTTTTGCATTTTTTTTGCATTTTTTTTGCATTTTTTTTGCATTTTTTTTGCATTTTTTGTGGGTTTTTTTGCATTTTTTTTGCATTTTTTGTGGGGTTTTTTGCATTTTTTTTGCATTTTTTTTGTGTTTTTTTGCATTTTTTTTGCATTTTTTGTGGGTTTTTTGCATTTTTTTGCATTTTTTTTGCATTTTTTTCTGGGTTTTTTTGCATTTTTTTTGCATTTTTTGTGTTTTTTTTTGCATTTTTTTTGCATTTTTTTTGCATTTTTTTTGCATTTTTTGTGGGTTTTTTTGCATTTTTTTTGTGTGTTTTTTGCATTTTTTTGTGGGTTTTTTTGCATTTTTTTGTGTTTTTTTGCATTTTTTTGTGTTTTTTTGCATTTTTTTTTGACTTTTTTTGTGGTTTTTTTTGCATTTTTTTGTGGGTTTTTTTGCATTTTTTTGCATTTTTTGTGGGTTTTTTTGCATTTTTTTTGCATTTTTTGTGGGGTTTTTTGCATTTTTTTTGCATTTTTTTTGTGTTTTTTTGCATTTTTTTTGCATTTTTTGTGGGTTTTTTGCATTTTTTTGTGGGTTTTTTTGCATTTTTTTGTGTTTTTTTTGCATTTTTTTCTGGGTTTTTTTGCATTTTTTTTGCATTTTTTGTGTTTTTTTTTGCAT
>JAKRKW010000447.1:0-26168 GCA_023566125.1 Zingel zingel
AAAATGCAAAAAAAATGCAAAAAATAATGCAAAAAAAAATGCCAAAAAAATGTAAAAAAAAATGCCAAAAAAATGTAAAAAAAATGCAAAAAAAATGCAAAAAAAAATGCAAAAAAAATGCAAAAAATAATGCAAAAAAAATGCAAAAAAAATGCCAAAAAAATGCAAAAAAAATGTAAAAAAAAATGCAAAAAAAATGCAAAAAAAAATGCAAAAAAATGCAAAAAAAAAATGCAAAAAAATGCAAAAAAATGTAAAAAAATGCAAAAAAAATGCAAAAAAAATGCAAAAAAAAATGCAAAAAAATGCAAAAAATAATGCAAAAAAAATGCAAAAAAAATGCCAAAAAAAATGCAAAAAAAATGTAAAAAAAAATGCAAAAAAAATGCAAAAAAAAGTAAAAAAAATGCAAAAAAAATGCCAAAAAAATGTAAAAAAAATGCAAAAAAAATGCAAAAAAAATGCCAAAAAAATGTAAAAAAAATGCAAAAAAATGCAAAAAAAAATGCAAAAAAATGCAAAAAAATGTAAAAAAAAATGCAAAAAAAATGCAAAAAAAATGCAAAAAAAATGCAAAAAAAATGCAAAAAATAATGCAAAAAAAAATGCAGAAAAAATGCCAAAAAAATGCAAAAAAATGCAAAAAATAATGCAAAAAAATGCAAAAAAAATGCAAAAAAAATGCAAAAAAAAATGCAAAAAAATGCAAAAAAAAATGCAAAAAAATGCAAAAAAAAATGCAAAAAAATGCAAAAAAATGCCAAAAAAATGCAAAAAATAATGCAAAAAAAATGCAAAAAAAAATGCAAAAAAATGCAAAAAAAAATGCAAAAAAATGCAAAAAAAAATGCAAAAAAATGCAAAAAAAATGTAAAAAAAAATGCAAAAAAATGCAAAAAAAAAATGCTAAAAATGCAAAAAAATGTAAAAAAAAATGCAAAAAAAATGCAAAAAAAATGCAAAAAAAATGCAAAAAAATGCAAAAAATAATGCAAAAAAATGCAAAAAAAATGCAAAAAAAATGCAAAAAAAATGTAAAAAAAAATGCAAAAAAAAATGCAAAAAAAAATGCAAAAAAATGCAAAAAAAAATGCAAAAAAATGCAAAAAAATGTAAAAAAAATGCAAAAAAATTGCAAAAAAAATGCAAAAAAAAATGCAAAAAAAATGCAAAAAATAATGCAAAAAAAATGCAAAAAAAATGCCAAAAAAATGCAAAAAAAATGCAAAAAAAAATGCAAAAAAAAATGCAAAAAAATGCAAAAAAATGCAAAAAAAATGCAAAAAAAAATGCAAAAAAATGCAAAAAAAATGCAAAAAAATGCAAAAAAAAATGCAAAAAAATGCAAAAAAAATGCCCAAAAAATGTAAAAAAAATGCAAAAAAAATGCAAAAAAATGCAAAAAAAAATGCAAAAAAATGCAAAAAAATGTAAAAAAAAATGCAAAAAAAATGCAAAAAAATGCAAAAAAAATGCAAAAAATAATGCAAAAAAAAAATGCAGAAAAAATGCCAAAAAAATGCAAAAAAATGCAAAAAATAATGCAAAAAAATGCAAAAAAAAATGCAAAAAAAATGCAAAAAAATGCAAAAAATAATTCAAAAAAAATGCAAAAAAAATGCAAAAAAAAAATGCAAAAAAATGCAAAAAAAATGCAAAAAAAATGCAAAAAAAAATGCAAAAAAATGCAAAAAAAATGCCAAAAAAATGTAAAAAAAATTCAAAAAAATGCAAAAAAAATGCAAAAAAAAATGCAAAAAAATGCAAAAAAAATGCAAAAAAATGCAAAAAAAAATGCAAAAAAATGCAAAAAAAATGCCAAAAAAATGTAAAAAAAATGCAAAAAAAATGCAAAAAAAATGCAAAAAAAATGCCAAAAAAATGTAAAAAAAATGCAAAAAAATGCAAAAAAAAATGCAAAAAAATGCAAAAAAATGTAAAAAAAAATGCAAAAAAAATGCAAAAAAAATGCAAAAAAAATGCAAAAAAAATGCAAAAAATAATGCAAAAAAAAATGCAGAAAAAATGCCAAAAAAATGCAAAAAAATGCAAAAAATAATGCAAAAAAATGCAAAAAAAATGCAAAAAAAAATGCAAAAAAAAATGCAAAAAAATGCAAAAAAAAATGCAAAAAAATGCAAAAAAAAATGCAAAAAAATGCAAAAAAAAATGCCAAAAAAATGCAAAAAATAATGCAAAAAAAATGCAAAAAAAAATGCAAAAAAATGCAAAAAAAAATGCAAAAAAATGCAAAAAAAAATGCAAAAAAATGCAAAAAAAATGCAAAAAAATGCAAAAAATAATGCAAAAAAATGCAAAAAAAAATGCAAAAAAATGCAAAAAAAAATGCAAAAAAATGCAAAAAAAAATGCAAAAAAATGCAAAAAAAATGCAAAAAAATGCAAAAAAAATGCCAAAAAAATGTAAAAAAAAATGCAAAAAAATGCAAAAAAAAATGCAAAAAAATGCAAAAAAATGTAAAAAAAAATGCAAAAAAAATGCAAAAAAAATGCAAAAAAAATGCAAAAAAAATGCAAAAAATAATGCAAAAAAATGCAAAAAAAATGCAAAAAAAATGCAAAAAAAATGTAAAAAAAAATGCAAAAAAAATGCAAAAAAAAATGCAAAAAAATGCAAAAAAAAATGCAAAAAAATGCAAAAAAAATGCAAAAAAAATGCAAAAAAAATGCAAAAAATAATGCAAAAAAAAAAAGCAGAAAAAATGCCAAAAAAATGCAAAAAAATGCAAAAAATAATGCAAAAAAATGCAAAAAAAAATGCAAAAAAAATGCAAAAAAATGCAAAAAATAATTCAAAAAAAATGCAAAAAAAATGCAAAAAAAAAATGCAAAAAAATGCAAAAAAAATGCAAAAAAATGCAAAAAAAAATGCAAAAAAATGCAAAAAAAATGCCAAAAAAATGTAAAAAAAATTCAAAAAAATGCAAAAAAAATGCAAAAAAAAATGCAAAAAAATGCAAAAAAAATGCAAAAAAAATGCAAAAAAAAATGCAAAAAAATGCAAAAAAAATGCCAAAAAAATGTAAAAAAAATGCAAAAAAAATGCAAAAAAAATGCAAAAAAAATGCCAAAAAAATGTAAAAAAAATGCAAAAAAATGCAAAAAAAAATGCAAAAAAATGCAAAAAAATGTAAAAAAAAATGCAAAAAAAATGCAAAAAAAATGCAAAAAAAATGCAAAAAAAATGCAAAAAATAATGCAAAAAAAAATGCAGAAAAAATGCCAAAAAAATGCAAAAAAATGCAAAAAATAATGCAAAAAAATGCAAAAAAAATGCAAAAAAAAATGCAAAAAAATGCAAAAAAAAATGCAAAAAAATGCAAAAAAAAATGCAAAAAAATGCAAAAAAAATGCCAAAAAAATGCAAAAAATAATGCAAAAAAAATGCAAAAAAAAATGCAAAAAAATGCAAAAAAAAATGCAAAAAAATGCAAAAAAAAATGCAAAAAAATGCAAAAAATAATGCAAAAAAATGCAAAAAATAATGCAAAAAAATGCAAAAAAAAATGCAAAAAAATGCAAAAAAAAATGCAAAAAAATGCAAAAAAAAATGCAAAAAAATGCAAAAAAAATGCCAAAAAACTGTAAAAAAAAATGCAAAAAAATGCAAAAAAAAATGCAAAAAAATGCAAAAAAATGTAAAAAAAAATGCAAAAAAAATGCAAAAAAAATGCAAAAAAAATGCAAAAAAAATGCAAAAAATAATGCAAAAAAATGCAAAAAAAATGCAAAAAAAATGCAAAAAAAATGTAAAAAAAAATGCAAAAAAAATGCAAAAAAAATGCAAAAAAATGCAAAAAAAAATGCAAAAAAATGCAAAAAAATGCAAAAAAAATGCAAAAAAAAATGCAAAAAAATGCAAAAAAAAATGCAAAAAAATGCAAAAAAAAATGCAAAAAAATGCAAAAAAAATGCCAAAAAAATGTAAAAAAAAATGCAAAAAAAAATGCAAAAAAATGCAAAAAAAAATGTAAAAAAAAAATGCAAAAAAAATGCAAAAAAATGCAAAAAAATACAAAAAAATGCCAAAAAAATGTAAAAAAAATGCAAAAAAATGCAAAAAAAAATGCAAAAAAATGCAAAAAATAATGCAAAAAAATGCAAAAAAAATGCAAAAAAAATGCAAAAAAAAATGCAAAAAAATGCAAAAAAAAATGCAAAAAAATGCAAAAAAAAATGCAAAAAAATGCAAAAAAAATGCAAAAAAAATGTAAAAAAAATGCCAAAAAAATGCCAAAAAAATGTAAAAAAAAATGCAAAAAAATGCAAAAAAAATGCAAAAAAATGCAAAAAAATGTAAAAAAAAATGCAAAAAAAATGCAAAAAAAATGCAAAAAAAAATGCAAAAAAAATGCAAAAAATAATGCAAAAAAATGCCAAAAAATGCCTAAAAAATGTAAAAAAAAATGCAAAAAAAATGTAAAAAAAAATGCAAAAAAAATGCAAAAAAAAAATGCAAAAAAAATGCAAAAAATAATGCAAAAAAAATGCAAAAAATAATGCAAAAAAAATGCAAAAAAAATGCAAAAAATAATGCAAAAAAAATGCAAAAAATAATGCAAAAAAAATGCAAAAAAAATGCAAAAAATAATGCAAAAAAAATGCAAAAAAAATGCCAAAAAAATGCAAAAAAAATGTAAAAAAAATGCAAAAAAAATGCAAAAAAAAATGCAAAAAAATGCAAAAAAAAATGCAAAAAAATGCAAAAAAATGTAAAAAAAATGCAAAAAAAATGCAAAAAAAATGCAAAAAAAAATGCAAAAAAATGCAAAAAATAATGCAAAAAAAATGCAAAAAAAATGCAAAAAAAATGCAAAAAAAATGTAAAAAAAAATGCAAAAAAAATGCAAAAAAAAAATGCAAAAAAATGCAAAAAAATGCAAAAAAAATGCAAAAAAAAATGCAAAAAAAATGCAAAAAAAATGCAAAAAAAAATGCAAAAAAATGCAAAAAAAAATGTAAAAAAAAAAATGCAAAAAAAATGCAAAAAAAAATGCAAAAAAATACAAAAAAATGCCAAAAAAATGCAAAAAAAATGCAAAAAAAATGCAAAAAAATGCAAAAAAAAATTCAAAAAAAAATGCAAAAAAAATGCAAAAAAAAAATGCAAAAAAATGCAAAAAAAATGCAAAAAAAAATGCAAAAAAATGCAAAAAAATGTAAAAAAAATTCAAAAAAAATGCAAAAAAAATGCAAAAAAAAAATGCAAAAAAATGCAAAAAAAATGCAAAAAAAATGCCAAAAAAATGTAAAAAAAAATGCAAAAAAAATGCAAAAAAAATGCAAAAAAAAATGCAAAAAAAATGCAAAAAAAAATGTAAAAAAAAAATGCAAAAAAATGCAAAAAAAATGCAAAAAAAATGCAAAAAAAATGCAAAAAAAAAATGCAAAAAAATGCAAAAAAAATGCAAAAAAAATGCAAAAAAAAATGCAAAAAAATGCAAAAAAAATGCAAAAAAATGCAAAAAAAAAATGCAAAAAAATGCAAAAAAAATGCCAAAAAAATGTAAAAAAAAATGCAAAAAAATGCAAAAAAAAATGCAAAAAAATGCAAAAAAATGTAAAAAAAAATGCAAAAAAAATGCAAAAAAAATGCAAAAAAAATGCAAAAAAAAATGCAAAAAAATGCAAAAAAAAATGCAAAAAAATGCAAAAAAAAATGCAAAAAAATGCAAAAAAAATGCCAAAAAAATGTAAAAAAAATGCAAAAAAAATGCCAAAAAAATGTAAAAAAAAAATGCAAAAAAATGCAAAAAAAAATGCAAAAAAATGCAAAAAAATATAAAAAAAAATGCAAAAAAAATGCAAAAAAAATGCAAAAAAAAATGCAAAAAAAATGCAAAAAATAATGCAAAAAAAAATGCCAAAAAAATGCCAAAAAAATGTAAAAAAAAATGCCAAAAAAATGTAAAAAAAAATGAAAAAAAAAATGCAAAAAAAAATGCAAAAAAAATGCAAAAAATAATGCAAAAAAAATGCAAAAAAATGCAAAAAAAAATGCAAAAAAAAATGCAAAAAAATGCAAAAAAAATGCAAAAAAAATGCAAAAAAAAATGCAAAAAAAAGCAAAAAAAATGCAAAAAAAATGCCAAAAAAATGTAAAAAAAAATGCAAAAAAATGCAAAAAAAATGCAAAAAAATGCAAAAAAATGTAAAAAAAATGCAAAAAAAATGCAAAAAAAATGCAAAAAAAATGCAAAAAATAATGCAAAAAAAAATGCAGAAAAAATGCCAAAAAAATGCAAAAAAATGCAAAAAATAATGCAAAAAAATGCAAAAAAAATGCAAAAAAAATGCAAAAAAAATGCAAAAAAATGCAAAAAAAAATGCAAAAAAATGCAAAAAAAAATGCAAAAAAATGCAAAAAAAATGCCAAAAAAATGCAAAAAATAATGCAAAAAAAATGCAAAAAAAAATACAAAAAAATGCAAAAAAAATGCAAAAAAATGCAAAAAAAAATGCAAAAAAATGCAAAAAAAATGTAAAAAAAAATGCAAAAAAATGCAAAAAAAAATGCAAAAAATGCAAAAAAATGTTAAAAAAAATGCAAAAAAAATGCAAAAAAAATGCAAAAAAAAATGCAAAAAAAATGCAAAACATAATGCAAAAAAATGCAAAAAAAATGCAAAAAAAATGCAAAAAAAATGTAAAAAAAAATGCAAAAAAAATGCAAAAAAAAATGCAAAAAAATGCAAAAAAAAATGCAAAAAAATGCAAAAAAATGTAAAAAAAATGCAAAAAAAATGCAAAAAAAATGCAAAAAAAAATGCAAAAAAAATGCAAAAAATAATGCAAAAAAATGCAAAAAAAATGCCAAAAAAATGCAAAAAAAATGTAAAAAAAAATGCAAAAAAAATGCAAAAAAAAATGCAAAAAAATGCAAAAAAAATGCAAAAAAAATGCAAAAAAAAATGCAAAAAAAATGCAAAAAAAATGCAAAAAAAAATGCAAAAAAAAAATGCAAAAAAATGCAAAAAAATGCAAAAAAAATGCAAAAAAAAATGCAAAAAAATGCAAAAAAAAATGCAAAAAAATGCAAAAAAAAATGCAAAAAAATGCAAAAAAAATGCCAAAAAAATGTAAAAAAAATGCAAAAAAAATGCAAAAAAAATGCCAAAAAAATGTAAAAAAAATGCAAAAAAATTCAAAAAAAAATGCAAAAAAATGCAAAAAAATGTAAAAAAAAATGCAAAAAAAATGCAAAAAAAATGCAAAAAAAATGCAAAAAAAATGCAAAAAATAATGCAAAAAAAAATGCAGAAAAAATGCAAAAAAAATGCAAAAAAATGCAAAAAATAATGCAAAAAAAATGCAAAAAAAATGCAAAAAAAATGCAAAAAAAATGCAAAAAAATGCAAAAAAAAAAGCAAAAAAATGCAAAAAAAAATGCAAAAAAATGCAAAAAAATGCCAAAAAAATGCAAAAAATAATGCAAAAAAAATGCAAAAAAAAATGCAAAAAAATGCAAAAAAAAATGCAAAAAAATGCAAAAAAAAATGCAAAAAAATGCAAAAAAAATGCAAAAAAATGCAAAAAATAATGCAAAAAATGCAAAAAAAATGCAAAAAAAATGCAAAAAAAAATGCAAAAAAATGCAAAAAAAAATGCAAAAAATGCAAAAAAAAATGCAAAAAAATGCAAAAAAATGCAAAAAAAATGTAAAAAAAAATGCAAAAAAATGCAAAAAAAAATGCAAAAAAATGCAAAAAAATGTAAAAAAAAATGCAAAAAAAATGCAAAAAAAATGCAAAAAAAATGCAAAAAAAATGCAAAAAATAATGCAAAAAAATGCAAAAAAATGCAAAAAAAATGCAAAAAAAATGTAAAAAAAAAATGCAAAAAAAATGCAAAAAAAAATGCAAAAAAAATGCAAAAAAAAATGCAAAAAAAATGCAAAAAAAAATGCAAAAAAAATGCAAAAAAAAATGTAAAAAAAAAATGCAAAAAAATGCAAAAAAATGCAAAAAAAATGCAAAAAAAATGCAAAAAAAAAATGCAAAAAAATGCAAAAAAAATGCAAAAAAAAATGCAAAAAAAATGCAAAAAAAATGCAAAAAAATGCAAAAAAAATGCAAAAAAAAATGCAAAAAAATGCAAAAAAAATGCAAAAAAAAATGCAAAAAAATGCAAAAAAATGCAAAAAAAAATGCAAAAAAAATGCAAAAAAAATGCAAAAAAATGCAAAAAAAAATGCAAAAAAAATGCAAAAAAATGCAAAAAAAAAATGCAAAAAAATGCAAAAAAAATGCAAAAAAAATGCAAAAAAAAATGCAAAAAAATGCAAAAAAAATGCCAAAAAAATGTAAAAAAAATTCAAAAAAATGCAAAAAAAATGCAAAAAAAAAATGCAAAAAAATGCAAAAAAAATGCAAAAAAAATGCAAAAAAAAATGCAAAAAAAAATGCAAAAAAAATGCCAAAAAAATGTAAAAAAAAATGCAAAAAAATGCAAAAAAAAATGCAAAAAAATGCAAAAAAAAATGTAAAAAAAAAAATGCAAAAAAAATGCAAAAAAAATGCAAAAAAATACAAAAAAATGCCAAAAAAATGTAAAAAAAATGCAAAAAAATGCAAAAAAAATGCAAAAAAATGCAAAAAATAATGCAAAAAAATGCAAAAAAAATGCAAAAAAAATGCAAAAAAAAATGCAAAAAAATGCAAAAAAAAATGCAAAAAAATGCAAAAAAAAATGCAAAAAAATGCAAAAAAAATGCCAAAAAAATGTAAAAAAAATGCAAAAAAAATGCCAAAAAAATGTAAAAAAAAATGCAAAAAAATGCAAAAAAAATGCAAAAAAATGCAAAAAAATGTAAAAAAAAATGCAAAAAAAATGCAAAAAAAATGCAAAAAAAAATGCAAAAAAAATGCAAAAAATAATGCAAAAAAAATGCCAAAAAAATGCCAAAAAAATGCAAAAAAATGCAAAAAATAATGCAAAAAAATGCAAAAAAAATGCAAAAAAAAATGCAAAAAATGCAAAAAAAAATGCAAAAAAATGCAAAAAAAAATGCAAAAAAATGCAAAAAAAATGCCAAAAAAATGCAAAAAATAATGCAAAAAAAATGCAAAAAAAAATGCAAAAAAATTCAAAAAAAAATGCAAAAAAAAATGCAAAAAAATGCAAAAAAAATGCCAAAAAAATGTAAAAAAAAATGCAAAAAAATGCAAAAAAAAATGCAAAAAAATGCAAAAAAATGTAAAAATAAATGCAAAAAAAATGCAAAAAAATGCAAAAAAAATGCAAAAAAAATGCAAAAAATAATGCAAAAAAAATGCAAAAAAAATGCCAAAAAAATGCAAAAAAAAATGTAAAAAAAAATGCAAAAAAATGCAAAAAAATGTAAAAAAAAATGCAAAAAAATGCAAAAAAAATGCAAAAAAAATGCCAAAAAAATGTAAAAAAAATTCAAAAAAAATGCAAAAAAAATGCAAAAAAAAAATGCAAAAAAATGCAAAAAAAATGCAAAAAAAATGCAAAAAAAAATGCAAAAAAATGCAAAAAAAAGCCAAAAAAATGTAAAAAAAAATGCAAAAAAATGCAAAAAAAAATGCAAAAAAATGCAAAAAAAAATGTAAAAAAAAAAATGCAAAAAAAATGCAAAAAAAAATGCAAAAAAATACAAAAAAATGCCAAAAAAATGTAAAAAAAATGCAAAAAAATGCAAAAAAAATGCAAAAAAATGCAAAAAATAATGCAAAAAAATGCAAAAAAAATGCAAAAAAAATGCAAAAAAAAATGCAAAAAAATGCAAAAAAAAAATGCAAAAAAATGCAAAAAAAAATGCAAAAAAATGCAAAAAAAATGCCAAAAAAATGTAAAAAAAATGCAAAAAAAATGCCAAAAAAATGTAAAAAAAAATGCAAAAAAATGCAAAAAAAAATGCAAAAAAATGCAAAAAAATGTAAAAAAAAATGCAAAAAATATGCAAAAAAAATGCAAAAAAAATGCAAAAAAAAAGCAAAAAATAATGCAAAAAAAATGCCAAAAAAATGCCAAAAAAATGCAAAAAAATGCAAAAAATAATGCAAAAAAAATGCAAAAAAAATGCAAAAAAAATGCAAAAAAATGCAAAAAAAATGCAAAAAAATGCAAAAAAAAATGCAAAAAAATGCAAAAAAATGCCAAAAAAATGCAAAAAATAATGCAAAAAAAATGCAAAAAAAAATGCAAAAAAATTCAAAAAAAAATGCAAAAAAATGCAAAAAAAAATGTAAAAAAAAATGCAAAAAAAATGCAAAAAAAATGCAAAAAAAAAATGCAAAAAAAATGCAAAAAAAAATGTAAAAAAAAAATGCAAAAAAATGCAAAAAAAATGCAAAAAAAATGCAAAAAAAAATGCAAAAAAAAATGCAAAAAAATGCAAAAAAAATGCAAAAAAATGCAAAAAAAATGCAAAAAAAATGCAAAAAAAAATGCAAAAAAATGCAAAAAAAATGCAAAAAAATGCAAAAAAAATGCAAAAAAAATGCAAAAAAAAATGCAAAAAAATGCAAAAAAAATGCAAAAAAAATGCAAAAAAAATGCAAAAAAAATGCAAAAAAAAATGCAAAAAAAAATGCAAAAAAATGCAAAAAAAATGCAAAAAAAATGCAAAAAAAAATGCAAAAAAATGCAAAAAAAAATGCAAAAAAATGCAAAAAAAAATGCAAAAAAATGCAAAAAAAATGCCAAAAAAATGTAAAAAAAAATGCAAAAAAATGCAAAAAAAAATGCAAAAAAATGCAAAAAAATGTAAAAAAAATGCAAAAAAAATGCCAAAAAAATGTAAAAAAAAATGCAAAAAAAATGCAAAAAAAATGCAAAAAAAAAATGCAAAAAAAATGCAAAAAAAAATGTAAAAAAAAAATGCAAAAAAATGCAAAAAAAATGCAAAAAAAATGCAAAAAAAAATGCAAAAAAATGCAAAAAAAATGCAAAAAAAAATGCAAAAAAATGCAAAAAAAATGCAAAAAAATGCAAAAAAAATGCAAAAAAAATGCAAAAAAAAATGCAAAAAAATGCAAAAAAAATGCAAAAAAATGCAAAAAAAATGCAAAAAAAATGCAAAAAAAAATGCAAAAAAATGCAAAAAAAAATGTAAAAAAAAAAATGCAAAAAAAATGCAAAAAAAAATGCAAAAAAATACAAAAAAATGCCAAAAAAATGCAAAAAAAATGCAAAAAAAATGCAAAAAAATGCAAAAAAAAATTCAAAAAAAATGCAAAAAAAATGCAAAAAAAAAATGCAAAAAAATGCAAAAAAAATGCAAAAAAAAATGCAAAAAAATGCAAAAAAATGTAAAAAAAATTCAAAAAAAATGCAAAAAAAATGCAAAAAAAAAAATGCAAAAAAATGCAAAAAAAATGCCAAAAAAATGTAAAAAAAAATGCAAAAAAAATGCAAAAAAAATGCAAAAAAAAATGCAAAAAAAATGCAAAAAAAAATGTAAAAAAAAAATGCAAAAAAATGCAAAAAAAATGCAAAAAAAATGCAAAAAAAATGCAAAAAAAAAATGCAAAAAAATGCAAAAAAAATGCAAAAAAAATGCAAAAAAAAATGCAAAAAAATGCAAAAAAAATGCAAAAAAATGCAAAAAAAAAATGCAAAAAAATGCAAAAAAAATGCCAAAAAAATGTAAAAAAAAATGCAAAAAAATGCAAAAAAAAATGCAAAAAAATGCAAAAAAATGTAAAAAAAAATGCAAAAAAAATGCAAAAAAAATGTAAAAAAAAATGCAAAAAAAATGCAAAAAAAATGCAAAAAAAAATGCAAAAAAAATGCAAAAAAAAATGTAAAAAAAAAATGCAAAAAAATGCAAAAAAAATGCAAAAAAAATGCAAAAAAAATGCAAAAAAAAAATGCAAAAAAATGCAAAAAAAATGCAAAAAAAATGCAAAAAAAATGCAAAAAAATGCAAAAAAAATGCAAAAAAAATGCAAAAAAAATGCAAAAAAATGCAAAAAAAAATTAAAAAAAAATGCAAAAAAAATGCAAAAAAAAAATGCAAAAAAATGCAAAAAAAATGCAAAAAAAATGCAAAAAAAAATGCAAAAAAATGCAAAAAAAATGCCAAAAAAATGTAAAAAAAATTCAAAAAAAATGCAAAAAAAATGCAAAAAAAAAATGCAAAAAAATGCAAAAAAAATGCAAAAAAAATGCAAAAAAAAATGCAAAAAAATGCAAAAAAAATGCCAAAAAAATGTAAAAAAAAATGCAAAAAAAAAATGCAAAAAAATGCAAAAAAAAATGCAAAAAAATGCAAAAAAAATGCCAAAAAAATGTAAAAAAAAATGCAAAAAAATGCAAAAAAAAATGCAAAAAAATGCAAAAAAATGTAAAAAAAAATGCAAAAAAAATGCCAAAAAAATGTAAAAAAAAAATGCAAAAAAAATGCAAAAAAAATGCAAAAAAAAATGCAAAAAAAATGCAAAAAAAAATGTAAAAAAAAAATGCAAAAAAATGCAAAAAAATGCAAAAAAAATGCAAAAAAAATGCAAAAAAAAAAATGCAAAAAAATGCAAAAAAAATGCAAAAAAAAATGCAAAAAAAATGCAAAAAAAATGCAAAAAAATGCAAAAAAAATGCAAAAAAAAATGCAAAAAAATGCAAAAAAAATGCAAAAAAAATGCAAAAAAATGCAAAAAAAATGCAAAAAAAATGCAAAAAAATGCAAAAAAATGCAAAAAAAAATTCAAAAAAAATGCAAAAAAAATGCAAAAAAAAAATGCAAAAAAATGCAAAAAAAATGCAAAAAAAATGCAAAAAAAATGCAAAAAAATGCCAAAAAAAATGCCAAAAAAATGTAAAAAAAATTCAAAAAAAATGCAAAAAAAATGCAAAAAAAAAATGCAAAAAAATGCAAAAAAAATGCAAAAAAAATGCAAAAAAAATGCAAAAAAATGCAAAAAAAATGCCAAAAAAATGTAAAAAAAAATGCAAAAAAATGCAAAAAAAAATGCAAAAAAATGCAAAAAAAATGTAAAAAAAAAAAATGCAAAAAAAATGCAAAAAAAAATGCAAAAAAATACAAAAAAATGCCAAAAAAATGTAAAAAAAATGCAAAAAAATGCAAAAAAAAATGCAAAAAAAATGCAAAAAAAAATGCAAAAAAATGCAAAAAAAAATGCAAAAAAATGCAAAAAAAATGCAAAAAAATGCAAAAAAAATGCCAAAAAAATGTAAAAAAAAATGCAAAAAAATGCAAAAAAAAATGCAAAAAAATGCAAAAAATGTAAAAAAAAATGCAAAAAAAATGCCAAAAAAATGTAAAAAAAAATGCAAAAAAAATGCAAAAAAAATGCAAAAAAAAATGCAAAAAAAATGCAAAAAAAAATGTAAAAAAAAAATGCAAAAAAATGCAAAAAAATGCAAAAAAAATGCAAAAAAAATGCAAAAAAAAATGCAAAAAAATGCAAAAAAAATGCAAAAAAAAAATGCAAAAAAAATGCAAAAAAATGCAAAAAAATGCAAAAAAAATGCAAAAAAAAATGCAAAAAAATGCAAAAAAAATGCAAAAAAAAATGCAAAAAAATGCAAAAAAATGCAAAAAAATGCAAAAAAATGCAAAAAAATGCAAAAAAATGCAAAAAAATGCAAAAAAATGCAAAAAAATGCAAAAAAAAATTAAAAAAAAATGCAAAAAAAATGCAAAAAAAAATGCAAAAAAATGCAAAAAAAATGCAAAAAAAATGCAAAAAAAAATGCAAAAAAATGCAAAAAAATGCAAAAAAATGCAAAAAAAATGCAAAAAAAATGCAAAAAAATGCAAAAAAAAATTCAAAAAAAATGCAAAAAAAATGCAAAAAAAAAATGCAAAAAAATGCAAAAAAAATGCAAAAAAAATGCAAAAAAAAATGCAAAAAAATGCAAAAAAATGCCAAAAAAATGTAAAAAAAATTCAAAAAAATGCAAAAAAAATGCAAAAAAAAAATGCAAAAAAATGCAAAAAAAATGCAAAAAAAATGCCAAAAAAATGTAAAAAAAATTCAAAAAAATGCAAAAAAAATGCAAAAAAAATGCAAAAAAATGCAAAAAATAATGCAAAAAAAAATGCAGAAAAAATGCCAAAAAAATGCAAAAAAATGCAAAAAATAATGCAAAAAAATGCAAAAAAAATGCAAAAAAAATGCAAAAAAAAAATGCAAAAAAATGCAAAAAAAATGCAAAAAAAATGCAAAAAAAATGCAAAAAAATGCAAAAAAAATGCCAAAAAAATGTAAAAAAAAATGCAAAAAAATGCAAAAAAAAATGCAAAAAAATGCAAAAAAAATGTAAAAAAAAAAAATGCAAAAAAAATGCAAAAAAAAATGCAAAAAAATACAAAAAAATGCCAAAAAAATGTAAAAAAAATGCAAAAAAATGCAAAAAAAAATGCAAAAAAAATGCAAAAAAAAATGCAAAAAAATGCAAAAAAAAATGCAAAAAAATGCAAAAAAAATGCAAAAAAATGCAAAAAAAATGCCAAAAAAATGTAAAAAAAAATGCAAAAAAATGCAAAAAAAAATGCAAAAAAATGCAAAAAATGTAAAAAAAAATGCAAAAAAAATGCCAAAAAAATGTAAAAAAAAATGCAAAAAAAATGCAAAAAAAATGCAAAAAAAAATGCAAAAAAAATGCAAAAAAAAATGTAAAAAAAAAATGCAAAAAAATGCAAAAAAATGCAAAAAAAATGCAAAAAAAATGCAAAAAAAAATGCAAAAAAATGCAAAAAAAATGCAAAAAAAAAATGCAAAAAAAATGCAAAAAAAATGCAAAAAAATGCAAAAAAAATGCAAAAAAAAATGCAAAAAAATGCAAAAAAAATGCAAAAAAAAATGCAAAAAAATGCAAAAAAATGCAAAAAAATGCAAAAAAATGCAAAAAAAAATTAAAAAAAAATGCAAAAAAAATGCAAAAAAAAATGCAAAAAAATGCAAAAAAAATGCAAAAAAAATGCAAAAAAAAATGCAAAAAAATGCAAAAAAATGCAAAAAAATGCAAAAAAAATGCAAAAAAAATGCAAAAAAATGCAAAAAAAAATTCAAAAAAAATGCAAAAAAAATGCAAAAAAAAAATGCAAAAAAATGCAAAAAAAATGCAAAAAAAATGCAAAAAAAAATGCAAAAAAATGCAAAAAAATGCCAAAAAAATGTAAAAAAAATTCAAAAAAATGCAAAAAAAATGCAAAAAAAAAATGCAAAAAAATGCAAAAAAAATGCAAAAAAAATGCCAAAAAAATGTAAAAAAAATTCAAAAAAATGCAAAAAAAATGCAAAAAAAATGCAAAAAAATGCAAAAAATAATGCAAAAAAAAATGCAGAAAAAATGCCAAAAAAATGCAAAAAAATGCAAAAAATAATGCAAAAAAATGCAAAAAAAATGCAAAAAAAATGCAAAAAAAAATGCAAAAAAATGCAAAAAAAAATGCAAAAAAATGCAAAAAAAAATGCAAAAAAATGCAAAAAAAATGCAAAAAAAAATGCAAAAAAATGCAAAAAAATGCAAAAAAAATGCAAAAAAAAATGCAAAAAAATGCAAAAAAAAATTAAAAAAAAATGCAAAAAAAATGCAAAAAAAATGCAAAAAAATGCAAAAAAAAATTAAAAAAAAATGCAAAAAAAATGCAAAAAAAAATGCAAAAAAATGCAAAAAAAATGCAAAAAAAATGCAAAAAAAAATGCAAAAAAATGCAAAAAAAATGCAAAAAAAATGCAAAAAAAAATGCAAAAAAATGCAAAAAAAATGCCAAAAAAATGTAAAAAAAATGCAAAAAAAATGCCAAAAAAATGTTAAAAAAAATGCAAAAAAATGCAAAAAAAAATGCAAAAAAATGCAAAAAAATGTAAAAAAAAATGCAAAAAAAATGCAAAAAAAATGCAAAAAAATGCAAAAAAAATGCCAAAAAAATGTAAAAAAAAATGCAAAAAAATGCAAAAAAAAATGCAAAAAAATGTAAAAAAAAATGCAAAAAAAATGCAAAGAAAAATGTAAAAAAAAAATGCAAAAAAAATGCAAAAAAATGCAAAAAAATGCAAAAAAAAATGTAAAAAAAAAAATGCAAAAAAAAATGCAAAAAAAAATGCAAAAAAAATGCAAAAAAAAATGCAAAAAAATGCAAAAAAATGCAAAAAAATGCAAAAAAAAATGCAAAAAAATGCAAAAAAAATGCCAAAAAAATGTAAAAAAAAATGCAAAAAAATGCAAAAAAAAATGCAAAAAATGCAAAAAAATGTAAAAAAAAATGCAAAAAAAATGCAAAGAAAAATGTAAAAAAAAAATGCAAAAAAAATGCAAAAAAATGCAAAAAAATGCAAAAAAAAATGTAAAAAAAAAAATGCAAAAAAAAATGCAAAAAAAAATGCAAAAAAAATGCAAAAAAAAATGCAAAAAAATGCAAAAAAATGCAAAAAAATGCAAAAAAAAATGCAAAAAAATGCAAAAAAAATGCCAAAAAAATGTAAAAAAAAAATGCAAAAAAATGCAAAAAAAAATGCAAAAAATGCAAAAAAATGTAAAAAAAAATGCAAAAAAAATGCAAAAAAAATGCAAAAAAATGCAAAAAAAATGCAAAAAAAATGCAAAAAAAATGCAAAAAAAAATGTAAAAAAAAAACTGCAAAAAAAAATGCAAAAAAAATGCAAAAAAAATGCAAAAAAAATGTAAAAAAAATGCAAAAAAATGCAAAAAAATGCAAAAAAAAATGTAAAAAAAAAAAATGCAAAAAAAAATGCAAAAAAAAATGCAAAAAAAATGCAAAAAAAAATGCAAAAAAATGCAAAAAAAATGCAAAAAAATGCAAAAAAAAATGCAAAAAAATGCAAAAAAAATGCCAAAAAAATGTAAAAAAAAATGCAAAAAAATGCAAAAAAAATGCAAAAAAATGCAAAAAAAATGCCAAAAAAATGTAAAAAAAAATGCAAAAAAAATGCAAAGAAAAATGTAAAAAAAAAATGCAAAAAAAATGCAAAAAAAATGCAAAAAATGCAAAAAAATGCCAAAAAAATGTAAAAAAAAATGCAAAAAAATGCAAAAAAAATGCAAAAAAATGCAAAAAATAATGCAAAAAAATGCAAAAAAAAATGCAAAAAAAATGCAAAAAAAAATGCAAAAAAATGCAAAAAAAAATGCAAAAAAATGCAAAAAAAAATGCAAAAAAATGCAAAAAAAATGCCAAAAAAATGTAAAAAAAATGCAAAAAAATGCAAAAAAAAATGCAAAAAAATGCAAAAAAATGTAAAAAAAAATGCAAAAAAAATGCAAAAAAAATGCAAAAAAAAATGCAAAAAAAATGCAAAAAATAATGCAAAAAAAATGCAAAAAAAATGCCAAAAAATGCAAAAAAATGCAAAAAATAATGCAAAAAAATGCAAAAAAAATGCAAAAAAAATGCAAAAAAAAATGCAAAAAATGCAAAAAAAAATGCAAAAAAATGCAAAAAAAAATGCAAAAAATGCAAAAAAAATGCCAAAAAAATGCAAAAAATAATGCAAAAAAAATGCAAAAAAAATTCAAAAAAATGCAAAAAAAAATGCAAAAAAATGCAAAAAAAAATGCAAAAAAATGCAAAAAAAATGCAAAAAAATGCAAAAAAAAATGCAAAAAAATGCAAAAAAATGCCAAAAAAATGTAAAAAAAAATGCAAAAAAAATGCAAAAAAAATGCAAAAAAAATGCAAAAAAATGCAAAAAAAATGCAAAAAAAATGCAAAAAAAATGCAAAAAAATGCAAAAAAAATGCAAAAAAATGCAAAAAAAAATGCAAAAAAATGCAAAAAAAATGCCAAAAAAATGTAAAAAAAATGCAAAAAAATGCAAAAAAATGTAAAAAAAAATGCAAAAAAAATGCAAAAAAAATGCAAAAAAAAATGCAAAAAAAATGCAAAAAATAATGCAAAAAAAATGCAAAAAAAATGCCAAAAAATGCCAAAAAATGCAAAAAATAATGCAAAAAAATGCAAAAAAAATGCAAAAAAAATGCAAAAAAAAATGCAAAAAAATGCAAAAAAAAATGCAAAAAAATGCAAAAAAAAATGCAAAAAAATGCAAAAAAAATGCCAAAAAAATGCAAAAAATAATGCAAAAAAAATGCAAAAAAAATTCAAAAAAATGCAAAAAAAAATGCAAAAAAATGCAAAAAAAAATGCAAAAAAATGCAAAAAAAATGCAAAAAAATGCAAAAAATAATGCAAAAAAAATGCAAAAAAAAATGCAAAAAAATGCAAAAAAAAATGCAAAAAAATGCAAAAAAAATGCAAAAAAATGCAAAAAAAATGCCAAAAAAATGTAAAAAAAATGCAAAAAAATGCAAAAAAAAATGCAAAAAAATGCAAAAAAATGTAAAAAAAAATGCAAAAAAAATGCAAAAAAAATGCAAAAAAAATGCAAAAAAATGCAAAAAATAATGCAAAAAAAATGCAAAAAAAATGCCAAAAAAATGCAAAAAAAAATGCAAAAAAAATGCAAAAAAAAATGCAAAAAAATGCAAAAAAAATGCAAAAAAAATGCAAAAAAAATGCAAAAAAAATGCAAAAAAAAATGCAAAAAAATGCAAAAAAAATGCAAAAAAAATGCAAAAAAAAATGCAAAAAAATGCAAAAAAAATGCAAAAAAATGCCAAAAAAATGTAAAAAAAAATGCAAAAAAATGCAAAAAAAAATGCAAAAAAATGCAAAAAAATGCAAAAAAATGCCAAAAAAATGTAAAAAAAAATGCAAAAAAAATGCAAAAAAAATGCAAAAAAAATGCAAAAAAATGCAAAAAAAATGCAAAAAAAATGCAAAAAAATGCAAAAAAAAATGCAAAAAAATTTAAAAAAATGCAAAAAAATGCAAAAAAATGCAAAAAAAAATGTAAAAAAAAAAATGCAAAAAAAAAATGCAAAAAAAAATGCAAAAAAATGCAAAAAAATGCAAAAAAATGCAAAAAAAAATGCAAAAAAATGCAAAAAAAATGCCAAAAAAATGTAAAAAAAAATGCAAAAAAATGCAAAAAAAATGCAAAAAAAAAAATGCAAAAAAATGCAAAAAAAATGTAAAAAAAAAAATGCAAAAAAAAATGCAAAAAAAAATGCAAAAAAAATGCAAAAAAAAATGCAAAAAAATGCAAAAAAATGCAAAAAAATGCAAAAAAAAATGCAAAAAAATGCAAAAAAAATGCCAAAAAAATGTAAAAAAAAATGCAAAAAAATGCAAAAAAATGCAAAAAAAAATGCAAAAAAATGCAAAAAAAATGCAAAAAAAATGCAAAAAAAAATGCAAAAAAATGCAAAAAAAATGCCAAAAAAATGTAAAAAAAAATGCAAAAAAAAAATGCAAAAAAATATGCAAAAAAAAATGCAAAAAAATGCAAAAAAAATGCCAAAAAAATGTAAAAAAAAAAATGCAAAAAAAAATGCAAAAAAAAATGCAAAAAAATGCAAAAAAATGCAAAAAAATGCAAAAAAAAATGCAAAAAAATGCAAAAAAAATGCCAAAAAAATGTAAAAAAAAATGCAAAAAAATGCAAAAAAAATGCAAAAAAAAAATGCAAAAAAATGCAAAAAAAATGTAAAAAAAAAAATGCAAAAAAAAATGCAAAAAAAATGCAAAAAAAATGCAAAAAAAAATGCAAAAAAATGCAAAAAAATGCAAAAAAATGCAAAAAAAAATGCAAAAAAATGCAAAAAAAATGCCAAAAAAATGTAAAAAAAAATGCAAAAAAATGCAAAAAAATGCAAAAAAAAAATGCAAAAAAATGCAAAAAAAATGCAAAAAAATGCAAAAAAAAATGCAAAAAAATGCAAAAAAAATGCCAAAAAAATGTAAAAAAAAATGCAAAAAAAAAATGCAAAAAAATATGCAAAAAAAAATGCAAAAAAATGCAAAAAAAATGCCAAAAAAATGTAAAAAAAAATGCAAAAAAATGCAAAAAAAAATGCAAAAAAATGCAAAAAAATGTAAAAAAAAATGCAAAAAAAATGCCAAAAAAATGTAATAAAAAAATGCAAAAAAAATGCAAAAAAAATGCAAAAAAAATGCAAAAAAAATGCAAAAAAAAATGTAAAAAAAAAATGCAAAAAAATGCAAAAAAAATGCAAAAAAAATGCAAAAAAAATGCAAAAAAAAATGCAAAAAAATGCAAAAAAAATGCAAAAAAAATGCAAAAAAAATGCAAAAAAATGCAAAAAAAATGCAAAAAAAAATGCAAAAAAATGCAAAAAAAATGCAAAAAAAAATGCAAAAAAATATGCAAAAAAAAATGCAAAAAAATGCAAAAAAAATGCCAAAAAAATGTAAAAAAAAAAATGCAAAAAAAAATGCAAAAAAAAATGCAAAAAAATGCAAAAAAATGCAAAAAAATGCAAAAAAAAATGCAAAAAAATGCAAAAAAAATGCCAAAAAAATGTAAAAAAAAATGCAAAAAAATGCAAAAAAAATGCAAAAAAAAAATGCAAAAAAATGCAAAAAAAATGTAAAAAAAAAAATGCAAAAAAAAATGCAAAAAAAATGCAAAAAAAATGCAAAAAAAAATGCAAAAAAATGCAAAAAAATGCAAAAAAATGCAAAAAAA
The DNA here is from genome assembly GCA_023566125.1 of Zingel zingel. Lineage (NCBI taxonomy): Eukaryota > Metazoa > Chordata > Actinopteri > Perciformes > Percidae > Zingel > Zingel zingel. The sequence continues at coordinate 20,525 of JAKRKW010000447.1, forward strand.
AATGCAAAAAAATGCAAAAAAAATGCCAAAAAAATGTAAAAAAAAATGCAAAAAAATGCAAAAAATGCAAAAAAAAAATGCAAAAAAATGCAAAAAAAATGCAAAAAAAATGCAAAAAAAAATGCAAAAAAATGCAAAAAAAATGCCAAAAAAATGTAAAAAAAAATGCAAAAAAAAAATGCAAAAAAATATGCAAAAAAAAATGCAAAAAAATGCAAAAAAAATGCCAAAAAAATGTAAAAAAAAATGCAAAAAAATGCAAAAAAAAATGCAAAAAAATGCAAAAAAATGTAAAAAAAAATGCAAAAAAAATGCCAAAAAAATGTAATAAAAAAATGCAAAAAAAATGCAAAAAAAATGCAAAAAAAATGCAAAAAAAATGCAAAAAAAAATGTAAAAAAAAAATGCAAAAAAATGCAAAAAAAATGCAAAAAAAATGCAAAAAAAATGCAAAAAAAAATGCAAAAAAATGCAAAAAAAATGCAAAAAAAATGCAAAAAAAATGCAAAAAAATGCAAAAAAAATGCAAAAAAAAATGCAAAAAAATGCAAAAAAATGCAAAAAAAAATGCAAAAAAATGCAAAAAAAATGCAAAAAAAATGCAAAAAAAATGCAAAAAAATGCAAAAAAAAATTCAAAAAAAATGCAAAAAAAATGCAAAAAAAAAATGCAAAAAAATGCAAAAAAAATGCAAAAAAAATGCAAAAAAAAATGCAAAAAAATGCAAAAAAAATGCCAAAAAAATGTAAAAAAAATTCAAAAAAAATGCAAAAAAAATGCAAAAAAAAAATGCAAAAAAATGCAAAAAAAATGCAAAAAAAATGCAAAAAAAAATGCTAAAAAATGCAAAAAAAATGCCAAAAAAATGTAAAAAAAATGCAAAAAAATGCAAAAAAAAATGCAAAAAAATGCAAAAAAAATGTAAAAAAAAAAAATGCAAAAAAAATGCAAAAAAAAATGCAAAAAAATACAAAAAAATGCCAAAAAAAATGTAAAAAAAAATGCAAAAAAATGCAAAAAAAAATGCAAAAAAAATGCAAAAAAAAATGCAAAAAAAAATGCAAAAAAATGCAAAAAAAAATGCAAAAAATGCAAAAATGCAAAAAAAAATGCAAAAAATGCAAAAAAATGCCAAAAAAATGTAAAAAAAAATGCAAAAAAATGCAAAAAAAAATGCAAAAAAATGCAAAAAAATGTAAAAAAAAATGCAAAAAAAATGCCAAAAAAATGTAAAAAAAAATGCAAAAAAAATGCAAAAAAAATGCAAAAAAAAATGCAAAAAAAATGCAAAAAAAAATGTAAAAAAAAAATGCAAAAAAATGCAAAAAAATGCAAAAAAAAATGCAAAAAAAATGCAAAAAAAAATGCAAAAAAATGCAAAAAAAATGCAAAAAAAAAATGCAAAAAAAATGCAAAAAAAATGCAAAAAAATGCAAAAAAAATGCAAAAAAAAATGCAAAAAAATGCAAAAAAAATGCAAAAAAAATGCAAAAAAATGCAAAAAAATGCAAAAAAAATGCAAAAAAAATGCAAAAAAATGCAAAAAAAATGCAAAAAAAAATGCAAAAAAATGCAAAAAAATGCAAAAAAAATGCAAAAAAAATGCAAAAAAATGCAAAAAAAAATTAAAAAAAAATGCAAAAAAAATGCAAAAAAATGCAAAAAAATGCAAAAAAAAATTAAAAAAAAATGCAAAAAAAATGCAAAAAAAAATGCAAAAAAATGCAAAAAAAATGCAAAAAAAATGCAAAAAAAAAATGCAAAAAAATGCAAAAAAAATGCAAAAAAATGCAAAAAAAAATGCAAAAAAATGCAAAAAAAAATGCAAAAAAACCCACAAAAAATGCAAAAAAAAATGCAAAAAAACACAAAAAAATGCAAAAAAAATGCAAAAAAAAAATGCAAAAAAATGAAAAAAAAATGAAAAAAAATGAAAAAAAAAAGAAAAAAAATGCAAAAAAATGAAAAAAAAAACCACAAAAAAATGCAAAAAAAAATGCAAAAAAATGCTAAAAAAATGCAAAAAAAAAATGCAAAAAAAAGGCAAAAAAAATGCAAAAAAAAATGCAAAAAAATGCAAAAAAAAATGCAAAAAAATGCAAAAAAATGTAAAAAAAAATGCAAAAAAAATGCCAAAAAAATGTAATAAAAAAATGCAAAAAAAATGCAAAAAAAATGCAAAAAAAAATGCAAAAAAAATGCAAAAAAAAATGTAAAAAAAAAATGCAAAAAAATGCAAAAAAAATGCAAAAAAAATGCAAAAAAAATGCAAAAAAAAATGCAAAAAAATGCAAAAAAAATGCAAAAAAAATGCAAAAAAAATGCAAAAAAATGCAAAAAAAATGCAAAAAAAAATGCAAAAAAATGCAAAAAAAATGCAAAAAAAAATGCAAAAAAATGCAAAAAAAATGCAAAAAAAATGCAAAAAAAATGCAAAAAAATGCAAAAAAAAATTCAAAAAAAATGCAAAAAAAATGCAAAAAAAAAATGCAAAAAAATGCAAAAAAAATGCAAAAAAAATGCAAAAAAAAATGCAAAAAAATGCAAAAAAAATGCCAAAAAAATGTAAAAAAAATTCAAAAAAAATGCAAAAAAAATGCAAAAAAAAAATGCAAAAAAATGCAAAAAAAATGCAAAAAAAATGCAAAAAAAAATGCTAAAAAATGCAAAAAAAATGCCAAAAAAATGTAAAAAAAATGCAAAAAAATGCAAAAAAAAATGCAAAAAAATGCAAAAAAAATGTAAAAAAAAAAAATGCAAAAAAAATGCAAAAAAAAATGCAAAAAAATACAAAAAAATGCCAAAAAAATGTAAAAAAAAATGCAAAAAAATGCAAAAAAAAATGCAAAAAAAATGCAAAAAAAAATGCAAAAAAAAATGCAAAAAAATGCAAAAAAAATGCAAAAAAATGCAAAAAAAAATGCAAAAAAATGCAAAAAAAATGCCAAAAAAATGTAAAAAAAAATGCAAAAAAATGCAAAAAAAAATGCAAAAAAATGCAAAAAAATGTAAAAAAAAATGCAAAAAAAATGCCAAAAAAATGTAAAAAAAAATGCAAAAAAAATGCAAAAAAAATGCAAAAAAAAATGCAAAAAAAATGCAAAAAAAAATGTAAAAAAAAAATGCAAAAAAATGCAAAAAAATGCAAAAAAAAATGCAAAAAAAATGCAAAAAAAAATGCAAAAAAATGCAAAAAAAATGCTAAAAAAAAATGCAAAAAAAATGCAAAAAAAATGCAAAAAAATGCAAAAAAAATGCAAAAAAAAATGCAAAAAAATGCAAAAAAAATGCAAAAAAAATGCAAAAAAATGCAAAAAAATGCAAAAAAAATGCAAAAAAAATGCAAAAAAATGCAAAAAAAATGCAAAAAAAAATGCAAAAAAATGCAAAAAAATGCAAAAAAAATGCAAAAAAAATGCAAAAAAATGCAAAAAAAAATTAAAAAAAAATGCAAAAAAAATGCAAAAAAAATGCAAAAAAATGCAAAAAAAAATTAAAAAAAAATGCAAAAAAAATGCAAAAAAAAATGCAAAAAAATGCAAAAAAAATGCAAAAAAAATGCAAAAAAAAATGCAAAAAAATGCAAAAAAAATGCAAAAAAATGCAAAAAAAAATGCAAAAAAATGCAAAAAAAATGCAAAAAAAACCCACAAAAAATGCAAAAAAAAATGCAAAAAAACACAAAAAAATGCAAAAAAAATGCAAAAAAAAAATGCAAAAAAATGAAAAAAAAATGAAAAAAAATGAAAAAAAAAAGAAAAAAAATGCAAAAAAATGAAAAAAAAAACCACAAAAAAATGCAAAAAAAAATGCAAAAAAATGCTAAAAAAATGCAAAAAAAAAATGCAAAAAAAAGGCAAAAAAAATGCAAAAAAAAATGCAAAAAAATGCAAAAAAAAAAGCAAAAAAAATGCAAAAAAAAATGCAAAAAAATGCAAAAAAATGCAAAAAAAAATGCAAAAAAAAATGCAAAAAAAATGCAAAAAAAATACAAAAAAAATGAAAAAAAATGAAAAAAAAATGCAAAAAAAATGCAAAAAAAGGTTAAAAAAAATGCAAAAACAATGCAAAAAAAATGAAAAAAAATGCAAAAAAATGAAAAAAAAAAACCCACAAAAAAATGAAAAAAAAAATGCAAAAAAAATGCAAAAAAACACAAAAAAATGCAAAAAAAATGCAAAAAAAAAAATGCAAAAAAAAACGCAAAAAAATGCAAAAAAAATGCAAAAAAAAATGCTAAAAAATGCAAAACAAAATTCAAAAAAATGCAAAAAAATGCAAAAAAATGCAAAAAAAATGCAAAAAAAAAATGCAAAAAAATGTAAAAAAAAAAACGCAAAAAAATGCAAAAAAAAATGCAAAAAATGCAAAAAAAAACACAAAAAAATGCAAAAAAAAAAACCCACAAAAAAATGCAAAAAAAAAATGCAAAAAAAATGCAAAAAAATGCAAAAAAAAATTCAAAAAAATGCAAAAAAATGCAAAAAAAATGCAAAAAAAAAAAAAAAAAAGGAAAAAATGCAAAAAAAAATGCAAAAAAAATGCAAAAAAATGCAAAAAAAACACAAAAAAAAAGCAAAAAAAATGCAAAAAAATGCTAAAAAAATGCAAAAAAATGCAAAAAAATGCAAAAAAATGCAAAAAAAATGCAAAAAAATGCACAAAAAAATGCAAAAAAAAATGCAAAAAAAATGCAAAAAAAATGCAAAAAAATGTAAAGAAAAATGCAAAAAAAATGCAAAAAAAAATGCAAAAAATGCAAAAAAAAACACAAAAAAATGCAAAAAAAAAAACACAAAAAAATGCAAAAAAAAATGCAAAAAAAATGCAAAAAAACACAAAAAAATGCAAAAAAAAATGCAAAAAAAAATGCAAAAAAAATGCAAAAAAAATGCAAAAAAAATGCAAAAAAAATGCAAAAAAAATGCAAAAAAATGTAAAAAAAAATGCAAAAAAAAAAAAAAATGCAAAAAAAAAAACACAAAAAAATGCAAAAAAAAAAACAAAAAAATCCAAAAAAAATGCAAAAAAATGTAAAAAAAAAAACGCAAAAAAAATGCAAAAAAAAATGCAAAAAATGCAAAAAAAAACACAAAAAAATGCAAAAAAAAAACCCACAAAAAAATGCAAAAAAAAAATGCAAAAAAAATGCAAAAAAATGCAAAAAAAATTCAAAAAAATGCAAAAAAATGCAAAAAAAAATGCAAAAAAAAAAAAAAAAAAGGAAAAAATGCAAAAAAAAATGCAAAAAAAATGCAAAAAAATGCAAAAAAAACACAAAAAAAATGCAAAAAAAATGCAAAAAAATGCTAAAAAAATGCAAAAAAATGCAAAAAAATGCAAAAAAATGCAAAAAAAAATGCAAAAAAATGCACAAAAAAATGCAAAAAAAAATGCAAAAAAAATGCAAAAAAAATGCAAAAAAATGTAAAGAAAAATGCAAAAAAAATGCAAAAAAAATGCAAAAAATGCAAAAAAATGCAAAAAAAAAGCAAAAAAAACACAAAAAAATGCAAAAAAAATGCAAAAAAAGCAAAAAAAAACACAAAAAAAATGCAAAAAAATGCAAAAAAACCCACAAAAAAAATGCAAAAAAATGCAAAAAAAAAACAAAAAAATGCAAAAAAAATGCAAAAAAAAATGC
>JAKRKW010000448.1:0-26001 GCA_023566125.1 Zingel zingel
AAAAAATGCAAAAAAAAATGCAAAAAAACACAAAAAAAATGCAAAAAAAATTGCAAAAAAACCCACAAAAAATGCAAAAAAAATGCAAAAAAACCCACAAAAAATGCAAAAAAACCCACAAAAAAATGCAAAAAAAACCCACAAAAAATGCAAAAAAAATGCAAAAACCACACAAAAAATGCAAAAAAAATGCAAAAAATGCAAAAAAAATGCAAAAAACACAAAAAAAATGCAAAAAAAAATGCAAAAAAACCCACAAAAAATGCAAAAAAATTGCAAAAAAACCCACAAAAAATGCAAAAAAACAAACAAAAAAAACGCAAAAAAATGCAAAAAAATGCAAAAAAAACCACAAAAAATGCAAAAAAAAATGCAAAAAAAATGAAAAAAACCCCACAAAAAATGCAAAAAAAATGAAAAAAAACCCACAAAAAATGCAAAAAAAATGCAAAAAAAAAACACAAAAAATGCAAAAAAAATGCAAAAAAAATGCAAAAAACCCCACAAAAAATGCAAAAAAAATGAAAAAAAAACCACAAAAAATGCAAAAAAAATGCAAAAAAAATGAAAAAAACCCCACAAAAAATGCAAAAAAAAATGCAAAAAAAATGCAAAAACCCCACAAAAAATGCAAAAAAAAATGCAAAAAAATGCAAAAAAAACCCACAAAAAATGCAAAAAAAATGCAAAAAAAAAACACAAAAAAATGCAAAAAAAAATGCAAAAAAAACACAAAAAAAATGCATAAAAAAATGCAAAAAAAATGCAAAAAACCCACAAAAAATGCAAAAAAAAAATGCAAAAAAACACAAAAAAAAATGCAAAAAAAAACACAAAAAATGCAAAAAAAAATGCAAAAAAAATGCAAAAAAAAACACAAAAAATGCAAAAAAAAATGCAAAAAAACACAAAAAAAATGCAAAAAAAATTGCAAAAAAACCCACAAAAAATGCAAAAAAAATGCAAAAAAACCCACAAAAAATGCAAAAAAAATGCAAAAAAACCCACAAAAAAATGCAAAAAAACCCACAAAAAATGCAAAAAAAACCACAAAAAATGCAAAAAAAAATGCAAAAACCCCACAAAAAATGCAAAAAAAAATGCAAAAAATGCAAAAAAAATGCAAAAAACACAAAAAAAATGCAAAAAAAACAAACAAAAAAACGCAAAAAAATGCAAAAAAATGCAAAAAAAACCACAAAAAATGCAAAAAAAATGCAAAAAACCCCACAAAAAATGCAAAAAAAATGAAAAAAAACCCACAAAAAATGCAAAAAAAATGCAAAAAAAAACACAAAAAATGCAAAAAAAATGCAAAAAACCCCACAAAAAATGCAAAAAAAATGAAAAAAAAACCACAAAAAATGCAAAAAAAATGCAAAAAAAATGCAAAAAACCCCACAAAAAATGCAAAAAAAAAATGCAAAAAAAATGCAAAAACCCCACAAAAAATGCAAAAAAAAAATGCAAAAAAATGCAAAAAAAAACCACAAAAAATGCAAAAAAAATGCAAAAAAAACACAAAAAAATTTTAAAAAAAAATGCAAAAAAATGCAAAAAAAAACACAAAAAAATGCAAAAAAAAAACACAAAAAATGCAAAAAAAAATGCAAAAAAATGCAAAAAAAAAACACAAAAAATGCAAAAAAAAATGCAAAAAAAACCACAAAAAATGCAAAAAAAATGCAAAAAACCCCACAAAAAATGCAAAAAAAAATGCAATAAAACACAAAAAAAATGCAAAAAAAACCACAAAAAATGCAAAAAAAAATGCAAAAAAAATGCAAAAAAACCCACAAAAAATGCAAAAAAAATGGAAAAAAAAATGCAAAAAAAATGCAAAAAAAACACAAAAAATGCAAAAAAAAAACACAAAAAAACGCAAAAAAATGCAAAAAAGTCAAAAAAAACCACAAAAAATGCAAAAAAAATGCAAAAAAAAATGCAAAAAAACCACAAAAAAATGCAAAAAAAATGCAAAAAAAACCCACAAAAAAATGCAAAAAAAAACACAAAAAATGCAAAAAAAAAAAAAAAAAAAAACGCAAAAAAATGCAAAAAAAATGCAAAAAAAAACCACAAAAAATGCAAAAAAAATGCAAAAAAAATGCAAAAAACCCCACAAAAAATGCAAAAAAAATGAAAAAAAAACCACAAAAAATGCAAAAAAAATGCAAAAAAAATGAAAAAAACCCCACAAAAAATGCAAAAAAAATGAAAAAACCCCACAAAAAATGCAAAAAAAAATGCAAAAAAATGCAAAAAAAAACCACAAAAAATGCAAAAAAAAAATGCAAAAAAAAACCACAAAAAAATGCAAAAAAAATGCAAAAAAAACACAAAAAAAAATGCAAAAAAAATGCAAAAAAACCCACAAAAAAATGCAAAAAAAACACAAAAAATGCAAAAAAAAATGCAAAAAAATGCAAAAAAAACCACAAAAAATGCAAAAAAAAATGCAAAAAAACCCACAAAAAATGCAAAAAAAACACAAAAAAACACTAAAAACCCACAAAAAAATGCAAAAAAAAACACAAAAAATGCAAAAAAAAATGCAAAAAAATGCAAAAAAAACACAAAAAATGCAAAAAAAAAATGCAAAAAAACCTACAAAAAATGCAAAAAAAATGCAAAAAAACCCACAAAAAATGCAAAAAATGCAAAAAAAAATGCAAAAAAACACAAAAAAAAATGCAAAAAAACCCACAAAAAATGCAAAAAAAAATGCAAAAAAAATGCAAAAAAAACCCACAAAAATGCAAAAAAAAATGCAAAAAAACACAAAAAAAATGCAAAAAAAACCACAAAAAAATGCAAAAAAAAATGCAAAAAAAATGCAAAAAAAACCACAAAAAATGCAAAAAAAATGCAAAAAAAACACAAAAAAAATGCAAAAAAAATTGCAAAAAAACCCACAAAAAATGCAAAAAAAATGCAAAAAAACCCACAAAAAAATGCAAAAAAAACACAAAAAATGCAAAAAAAAATGCAAAAAAATGCAAAAAAAACCACAAAAAATGCAAAAAAAAATGCAAAAAAACCCACAAAAAATGCAAAAAAAACACAAAAAAACACTAAAAACCCACAAAAAAATGCAAAAAAAAAACACAAAAAATGCAAAAAAAAATGCAAAAAAATGCAAAAAAAACACAAAAAATGCAAAAAAAAAATGCAAAAAAACCTACAAAAAATGCAAAAAAAAATGCAAAAAAACCCACAAAAAATGCAAAAAAAACCCACAAAAAATGCAAAAAAAAATGCAAAAAAACACAAAAAAAATGCAAAAAAAAACCACAAAAAATGCAAAAAAAATGCAAAAAAAATGCAAAAAAAACCCACAAAAATGCAAAAAAAAATGCAAAAAAACACAAAAAAAATGCAAAAAAAACCACAAAAAATGCAAAAAAAATGCAAAAAAAATGCAAAAAAAAACCACAAAAAATGCAAAAAAAATGCAAAAAAACACAAAAAAAATGCAAAAAAAATTGCAAAAAAACCCACAAAAAATGCAAAAAAAATGCAAAAAAACCCACAAAAAATGCAAAAAAAATGCAAAAAAACCCACAAAAAAATGCAAAAAAACCCACAAAAAATGCAAAAAAAAATGCAAAAAAAACCACAAAAAATGCAAAAAAAATGCAAAAAACCCACAAAAAATGCAAAAAAAACACAAAAAATGCAAAAAAAAATGCAAAAAAATGCAAAAAAAAATGCAAAAAAATGCAAAAAAACCCACAAAAAATGCAAAAAAAAAAAAAAAAAAAAAACGCAAAAAAATGCAAAAAAAATGCAAAAAAAACCACAAAAAATGCAAAAAAAATGCAAAAAAAATGCAAAAAACCCCACAAAAAATGCAAAAAAAATGAAAAAAAAACCACAAAAAATGCAAAAAAAATGCAAAAAAAATGAAAAAAACCCCACAAAAAATGCAAAAAAAATGAAAAAACCCCACAAAAAATGCAAAAAAAATGCAAAAAAATGCAAAAAAAAACTCAAAAAATGCAAAAAAAAAATGCAAAAAAACCTACAAAAAATGCAAAAAAAATGCAAAAAAACCCACAAAAAATGCAAAAAAAACCCACAAAAAATGCAAAAAAAAATGCAAAAAAACACAAAAAAAATGCAAAAAAAACCACAAAAAATGCAAAAAAAATGCAAAAAAAATGCAAAAAAAACCCACAAAAATGCAAAAAAAAATGCAAAAAAACACAAAAAAAATGCAAAAAAAACCACAAAAAATGCAAAAAAAAATGCAAAAAAAATGCAAAAAAAACCACAAAAAATGCAAAAAAAATGCAAAAAAACACAAAAAAAATGCAAAAAAAATTGCAAAAAAACCCACAAAAAATGCAAAAAAAATGCAAAAAAACCCACAAAAAAATGCAAAAAAAACACAAAAAATGCAAAAAAAAATGCAAAAAAATGCAAAAAAAACCACAAAAAATGCAAAAAAAAATGCAAAAAATGCAAAAAAAACACAAAAAAACACTAAAAACCCACAAAAAAATGCAAAAAAAAACACAAAAAATGCAAAAAAAAATGCAAAAAAATGCAAAAAAAACACAAAAAATGCAAAAAAAAAATGCAAAAAAACCTACAAAAAATGCAAAAAAAATGCAAAAAAACCCACAAAAAATGCAAAAAAACCCCACAAAAAATGCAAAAAAAAATGCAAAAAAACACAAAAAAAATGCAAAAAAAACCACAAAAAATGCAAAAAAAATGCAAAAAAAATGCAAAAAAAACCCACAAAAATGCAAAAAAAAATGCAAAAAAACACAAAAAAAATGCAAAAAAAACCACAAAAAATGCAAAAAAAAATGCAAAAAAAATGCAAAAAAAACCACAAAAAATGCAAAAAAAATGCAAAAAAACACAAAAAAAATGCAAAAAAAATTGCAAAAAAACCCACAAAAAATGCAAAAAAAATGCAAAAAAACCCACAAAAAATGCAAAAAAAATGCAAAAAAACCCACAAAAAAATGCAAAAAAACCCACAAAAAAGGCAAAAAAAAATGCAAAAAAAACCACAAAAAATGCAAAAAAAATGCAAAAAACCCACAAAAAATGCAAAAAAAAACACAAAAAATGCAAAAAAAAATGCAAAAAAATGCAAAAAAAAATGCAAAAAAAAATGCAAAAAAACCCACAAAAAATGCAAAAAAAAAAAAAAAAAAAAACGCAAAAAAATGCAAAAAAAATGCAAAAAAAACCACAAAAAATGCAAAAAAAATGCAAAAAAAATGCAAAAAACCCCACAAAAAATGCAAAAAAAATGAAAAAAAAACCACAAAAAAATGCAAAAAAAATGCAAAAAAAATGAAAAAAACCCCACAAAAAATGCAAAAAAAATGAAAAAACCCCACAAAAAATGCAAAAAAAATGCAAAAAAATGCAAAAAAAAACCACAAAAAATGCAAAAAAAAATGCAAAAAAAACCACAAAAAAATGCAAAAAAAATGCAAAAAAAACACAAAAAAATGCAAAAAAAATGCAAAAAAACCCACAAAAAAATGCAAAAAAAACACAAAAAATGCAAAAAAAAATGCAAAAAAATGCAAAAAAAACCACAAAAAATGCAAAAAAAATGCAAAAAAACCCACAAAAAATGCAAAAAAAACACAAAAAAACACTAAAAACCCACAAAAAAATGCAAAAAAAAACACAAAAAATGCAAAAAAAAATGCAAAAAAATGCAAAAAAAACACAAAAAATGCAAAAAAAAAATGCAAAAAAACCTACAAAAAATGCAAAAAAAATGCAAAAAAACCCACAAAAAATGCAAAAAAAACCCACAAAAAATGCAAAAAAAAATGCAAAAAAACACAAAAAAAATGCAAAAAAAACCACAAAAAATGCAAAAAAAATGCAAAAAAAATGCAAAAAAACCCACAAAAATGCAAAAAAAAATGCAAAAAAACACAAAAAAAATGCAAAAAAAACCACAAAAAATGCAAAAAAAAATGCAAAAAAAATGCAAAAAAAACCACAAAAAATGCAAAAAAAATGCAAAAAAACCCACAAAAAATGCAAAAAAAAATGCAAAAAAAACCACAAAAAATGCAAAAAAAATGCAAAAAACCCACAAAAAATGCAAAAAAAAAATGCAAAAAATGCAAAAAAAAATGCAAAAAAACACAAAAAAAATGCAAAAAAAATGAAAAAAAACCCACAAAAAATGCAAAAAAAATGCAAAAAAACCCACAAAAATGCAAAAAAAAACAAACAAAAAAACGCAAAAAAATGCAAAAAAATGCAAAAAAAACCACAAAAAATGCAAAAAAAATGCAAAAAAAATGCAAAAAACCCCACAAAAAATGCAAAAAAAATGAAAAAAAACCCACAAAAAATGCAAAAAAAATGCAAAAAAAAACACAAAAAATGAAAAAAAAAAACACAAAAAAACGCAAAAAAATGCAAAAAAAATGCAAAAAACCCCACAAAAAATGCAAAAAAAATGAAAAAAAAACACAAAAAATGCAAAAAAATGCAAAAAAAATGCAAAAAACCCCACAAAAAATGCAAAAAAAATGCAAAAAAAAATGCAAAAAAACCCACAAAAAATGCAAAAAAAATGCAAAAAAACCCACAAAAAATGCAAAAAAAATGCAAAAAAACCCACAAAAAAATGCAAAAAAACCCACAACAAATGCAAAAAAAATTGCAAAAAAACCCACAAAAATGCAAAAAAAAACAAACAAAAAAACGCAAAAAAATGCAAAAAAATGCAAAAAAAACCACAAAAAATGCAAAAAAAATGCAAAAAAAATGCAAAAAACCCCACAAAAAATGCAAAAAAAATGAAAAAAAACCCACAAAAAATGCAAAAAAAATGCAAAAAAAAACACAAAAAATGAAAAAAAAAACACAAAAAAACGCAAAAAAATGCAAAAAAAATGCAAAAAACCCCACAAAAAATGCAAAAAAAATGAAAAAAAAACACAAAAAATGCAAAAAAATGCAAAAAAAATGCAAAAAACCCCACAAAAAATGCAAAAAAAATGCAAAAAAAAATGCAAAAAAACCCACAAAAAATGCAAAAAAAATGCAAAAAAACCCACAAAAAATGCAAAAAAAATGCAAAAAAACCCACAAAAAAATGCAAAAAAACCCACAACAAATGCAAAAAAAATTGCAAAAAAACCCACAAAAAAATGCAAAAAAACAAACAAAAAAACGCAAAAAAATGCAAAAAAATGCAAAAAAAAACACAAAAAATGCAAAAAAAATGCAAAAAAAATGCAAAAAACCCCACAAAAAATGCAAAAAAAATGAAAAAAAACCCACAAAAAATGCAAAAAAAATGCAAAAAAAATGCAAAAACCCCACAAAAAATGCAAAAAAAAATGCAAAAAAAAATGCAAAAAAACACAAAAAAAATGCAAAAAAAATGCAAAAAAACCCACAAAAAATGCAAAAAAAATGCAAAAAAACCCACAAAAAATGCAAAAAAAATGCAAAAAAACCCACAAAAAAATGCAAAAAAAATGCAAAAAAACACAAAAAAATGCAAAAAAAAATGCAAAAAAACAAACAAAAAAACGCAAAAAAAATGCAAAAAAATGCAAAAAAAACCACAAAAAATGCAAAAAAAATGCAAAAAAATGCAAAAAACCCCACAAAAAATGCAAAAAAAATGAAAAAAACCCCACAAAAAATGCAAAAAAAATGCAAAAAAAATGCAAAAACCCCACAAAAAATGCAAAAAAAATGCAAAAAAATGCAAAAAAAATGGAAAAAAAATGCAAAAAAAATGCAAAAAAAAACACAAAAAATGCAAAAAAAAACACAAAAAAACGCAAAAAAATGCAAAAAAAATGCAAAAAACCCCACAAAAAATGCAAAAAAATGCAAAAAAACCCACAAAAAAATGCAAAAAAACCCACAAAAAATGCAAAAAAAAATGCAAAAAAACAAAAAAATGCAAAAAAAATTGCAAAAAAACCCACAAAAAAATGCAAAAAAACAAACAAAACAACGCAAAAAAATGCAAAAAAATGCAAAAAAAACCACAAAAAATGCAAAAAAAATGCAAAAAAAATGCAAAAAACCCCACAAAAAATGAAAAAAAAATGAAAAAAAACCCACAAAAAATGCAAAAAAAATGCAAAAAAAATGCAAAAACCCCACAAAAAATGCAAAAAAAAATGCAAAAAATGCAAAAAAAAATGCAAAAAAACACAAAAAAAATGCAAAAAAAATGCAAAAAAACCCACAAAAAATGCAAAAAAAATGCAAAAAAACCCACAAAAAATGCAAAAAAAATGCAAAAAAACCCACAAAAAAATGCAAAAAAAATGCAAAAAAACACAAAAAAATGCAAAAAAAACCACAAAAAATGCAAAAAAAAATGCAAAAAAATGCAAAAAAAAATGCAAAAAAATGCAAAAAAACCCACAAAAAATGCAAAAAAAAAAAAAAAAAAAAAAACGCAAAAAAATGCAAAAAAACAAACAAAAAAACGCAAAAAAATGCAAAAAAATGCAAAAAAAAACACAAAAAATGCAAAAAAAATGCAAAAAAAATGCAAAAAACCCCACAAAAAATGCAAAAAAAATGAAAAAAAACCCACAAAAAATGCAAAAAAAATGCAAAAAAAATGCAAAAACCCCACAAAAAATGCAAAAAAAAAATGCAAAAAAAAATGCAAAAAAACACAAAAAAAATGCAAAAAAAATGCAAAAAAACCCACAAAAAATGCAAAAAAAATGCAAAAAACCCCACAAAAAATGCAAAAAAAATGCAAAAAAACCCACAAAAAAATGCAAAAAAAATGCAACAAAACACAAAAAAATGCAAAAAAAAATGCAAAAAAACCCACAAAAAAATGCAAAAACAAACAAAAAAACGCAAAAAAATGCAAAAAAATGCAAAAAAAACCACAAAAAATGCAAAAAAAATGCAAAAAAATGCAAAAAACCCCACAAAAAATGCAAAAAAAATGAAAAAAAACCCACAAAAAATGCAAAAAAAATGCAAAAAAAATGCAAAAACCCCACAAAAAATGCAAAAAAAATGCAAAAAAATGCAAAAAAAATGGAAAAAAAATGCAAAAAAAATGCAAAAAAAAACACAAAAAATGCAAAAAAAAACACAAAAAAACGCAAAAAAATGCAAAAAAAATGCAAAAAACCCCACAAAAAATGCAAAAAAAATGCAAAAAAACCCACAAAAAAATGCAAAAAAACCCACAAAAAATGCAAAAAAAAATGCAAAAAAACACAAAAAAATGCAAAAAAAATTGCAAAAAAACCCACAAAAAAATGCAAAAAAACAAACAAAACAACGCAAAAAAATGCAAAAAAATGCAAAAAAAACCACAAAAAATGCAAAAAAAATGCAAAAAAAATGCAAAAAACCCCACAAAAAATGAAAAAAAAATGAAAAAAAACCCACAAAAAATGCAAAAAAAATGCAAAAAAAATGCAAAAACCCCACAAAAAATGGAAAAAAAAATGCAAAAAATGCAAAAAAAAATGCAAAAAAACACAAAAAAAATGCAAAAAAAATGCAAAAAAACCCACAAAAAATGCAAAAAAAATGCAAAAAAACCCACAAAAAATGCAAAAAAAATGCAAAAAAACCCACAAAAAAATGCAAAAAAAATGCAAAAAAACAAAAAAATGCAAAAAAAACCACAAATAATGCAAAAAAAAATGCAAAAAAATGCAAAAAAAAATGCAAAAAAATGCAAAAAAACCCACAAAAAATGCAAAAAAAAAAAAAAAAAAAAAACGCAAAGAAATGCAAAAAAAATGCAAAAAAAACCACAAAAAATGCAAAAAAAATGCAAAAAAAATGCAAAAAACCCCACAAAAAATGCAAAAAAAATGAAAAAAAAACCACAAAAAATGCAAAAAAAATGCAAAAAAAATGAAAAAAACCCCACAAAAAATGCAAAAAAAATGAAAAAACCCCACAAAAAATGCAAAAAAAAATGCAAAAAAATGCAAAAAAAAACCACAAAAAATGCAAAAAAAAATGCAAAAAAAACCACAAAAAAATGCAAAAAAAATGCAAAAAAAACACAAAAAAAATGCAAAAAAAATGCAAAAAAACCCACAAAAAAATGCAAAAAAAACACAAAAAATGCAAAAAAAAATGCAAAAAAATGCAAAAAAAACCACAAAAAATGCAAAAAAAAATGCAAAAAAACCCACAAAAAATGCAAAAAAACACAAAAAAACACTAAAAACCCACAAAAAAATGCAAAAAAAAACACAAAAAATGCAAAAAAAAATGCAAAAAAATGCAAAAAAAACACAAAAAATGCAAAAAAAAAATGCAAAAAAACCTACAAAAAATGCAAAAAAACCCACAAAAAAATGCAAAAAAACCCACAAAAAATGCAAAAAAAAATGCAAAAAAAACCACAAAAAATGCAAAAAAAATGCAAAAAACCCACAAAAAATGCAAAAAAAACACAAAAAATGCAAAAAAAAATGCAAAAAAATGCAAAAAAAAATGCAAAAAAATGCAAAAAAACCCACAAAAAATGCAAAAAAAAAAAAAAAAAAAAAACGCAAAAAAATGCAAAAAAAATGCAAAAAAAACCACAAAAAATGCAAAAAAAATGCAAAAAAAATGCAAAAAACCCCACAAAAAATGCAAAAAAAATGAAAAAAAAACCACAAAAAATGCAAAAAAAATGCAAAAAAAATGAAAAAAACCCCACAAAAAATGCAAAAAAAATGAAAAAACCCCACAAAAAATGCAAAAAAAAATGCAAAAAAACCCACAAAAAATGCAAAAAAAACACAAAAAAACACTAAAAACCCACAAAAAAATGCAAAAAAAAACACAAAAAATGCAAAAAAAATGCAAAAAAATGCAAAAAAAACTCAAAAAATGCAAAAAAAAAATGCAAAAAAACCTACAAAAAATGCAAAAAAAATGCAAAAAAACCCACAAAAAATGCAAAAAAAACCCACAAAAAATGCAAAAAAAAATGCAAAAAAACACAAAAAAAATGCAAAAAAAACCACAAAAAATGCAAAAAAAACCCACAAAAATGCAAAAAAAAATGCAAAAAAACACAAAAAAAATGCAAAAAAAACCACAAAAAATGCAAAAAAAAATGCAAAAAATGCAAAAAAAATGCAAAAAACACAAAAAAAATGCAAAAAAAAATGCAAAAAAACCCACAAAAAATGCAAAAAAAATGCAAAAAAACCCACAAAAAATGCAAAAAAACAAACAAAAAAACGCAAAAAAATGCAAAAAAATGCAAAAAAAACCACAAAAAATGCAAAAAAAATGCAAAAAAAATGAAAAAAACCCCACAAAAAATGCAAAAAAAATGAAAAAAAACCCACAAAAAATGCAAAAAAAAACACAAAAAATGCAAAAAAAATGCAAAAAAAATGCAAAAAACCCCACAAAAAATGCAAAAAAAATGAAAAAAAAACCACAAAAAATGCAAAAAAAATGCAAAAAAAATGCAAAAAACCCCACAAAAAATGCAAAAAAAAATGCAAAAAAAAATGCAAAAACCCCACAAAAAATGCAAAAAAAAATGCAAAAAAATGCAAAAAAAACCCACAAAAAATGCAAAAAAAATGCAAAAAAAAACACAAAAAAATGCAAAAAAAAATGCAAAAAAAAACACAAAAAAAATGCATAAAAAAATGCAAAAAAAATGCAAAAAAACCCACAAAAAATGCAAAAAAAAAATGCAAAAAAACACAAAAAAAATGCAAAAAAAACCACAAAAAAATGCAAAAAAAAATGCAAAAAAAATGCAAAAAAAAACACAAAAAATGCAAAAAAAAATGCAAAAAAACACAAAAAAAATGCAAAAAAAATTGCAAAAAAACCCACAAAAAATGCAAAAAAAATGCAAAAAAACCCACAAAAAATGCAAAAAAAATGCAAAAAAACCCACAAAAAAATGCAAAAAAACCCACAAAAAATGCAAAAAAAACCACAAAAAATGCAAAAAAAATGCAAAAACCCCACAAAAAATGCAAAAAAAAATGCAAAAAATGCAAAAAAAATGCAAAAAACACAAAAAAAATGCAAAAAAAACAAACAAAAAAACGCAAAAAAATGCAAAAAAATGCAAAAAAACCACAAAAAATGCAAAAAAAATGCAAAAAACCCCACAAAAAATGCAAAAAAAATGAAAAAAAACCCACAAAAAATGCAAAAAAAATGCAAAAAAAACACAAAAAATGCAAAAAAAATGCAAAAAACCCCACAAAAAATGCAAAAAAAATGAAAAAAAAACCACAAAAAATGCAAAAAAAATGCAAAAAAAATGCAAAAAACCCCACAAAAAATGCAAAAAAAAATGCAAAAAAAATGCAAAAACCCCACAAAAAATGCAAAAAAAAATGCAAAAAAATGCAAAAAAAAACCACAAAAAATGCAAAAAAAATGCAAAAAAAACACAAAAAAATTTTAAAAAAAAATGCAAAAAAATGCAAAAAAAAACACAAAAAAATGCAAAAAAAAACACAAAAAATGCAAAAAAAAATGCAAAAAAATGCAAAAAAAAACACAAAAAATGCAAAAAAAAATGCAAAAAAAACCACAAAAAATGCAAAAAAAATGCAAAAAACCCCACAAAAATGCAAAAAAAAATGCAATAAAACACAAAAAAAATGCAAAAAAAACCACAAAAAATGCAAAAAAAAATGCAAAAAAAATGCAAAAAAACCCACAAAAAATGCAAAAAAAATGGAAAAAAAAATGCAAAAAAAATGCAAAAAAAACACAAAAAATGCAAAAAAAAAACACAAAAAAACGCAAAAAAATGCAAAAAAGTCAAAAAAAACCACAAAAAATGCAAAAAAAATGCAAAAAAAAATGCAAAAAAACCACAAAAAAATGCAAAAAAAATGCAAAAAAAACCCACAAAAAAATGCAAAAAAAAACACAAAAAATGCAAAAAAAAAAAAAAAAAAAAACGCAAAAAAAAAAAAAAAAATGCAAAAAAAACCACAAAAAATGCAAAAAAAATGCAAAAAAAATGCAAAAAACCCCACAAAAAATGCAAAAAAAATGAAAAAAAAACCACAAAAAATGCAAAAAAAATGCAAAAAAAATGAAAAAAACCCCACAAAAAATGCAAAAAAAATGAAAAAACCCCACAAAAAATGCAAAAAAAAATGCAAAAAAATGCAAAAAAAAACCACAAAAAATGCAAAAAAAAATGCAAAAAAAACCACAAAAAAATGCAAAAAAAATGCAAAAAAAACACAAAAAAAATGCAAAAAAAATGCAAAAAAACCCACAAAAAAATGCAAAAAAAACACAAAAAATGCAAAAAAAAATGCAAAAAAATGCAAAAAAAACCACAAAAAATGCAAAAAAAAATGCAAAAAAACCCACAAAAAATGCAAAAAAAACACAAAAAAACACTAAAAACCCACAAAAAAATGCAAAAAAAAACACAAAAAATGCAAAAAAAAATGCAAAAAAATGCAAAAAAAAACACAAAAAATGCAAAAAAAAAATGCAAAAAAACCTACAAAAAATGCAAAAAAAATGCAAAAAAACCCACAAAAAATGCAAAAAATGCAAAAAAAAATGCAAAAAAACACAAAAAAAATGCAAAAAAAACCACAAAAAATGCAAAAAAAATGCAAAAAAAATGCAAAAAAAACCCACAAAAATGCAAAAAAAAATGCAAAAAACACAAAAAAAATGCAAAAAAAACCACAAAAAATGCAAAAAAAAATGCAAAAAAAATGCAAAAAAAACCACAAAAAATGCAAAAAAAATGCAAAAAAACACAAAAAAAATGCAAAAAAAATTGCAAAAAAACCCACAAAAAATGCAAAAAAAATGCAAAAAAACCCACAAAAAAATGCAAAAAAAACACAAAAAATGCAAAAAAAAATGCAAAAAAATGCAAAAAAAACCACAAAAAATGCAAAAAAAAATGCAAAAAAACCCACAAAAAATGCAAAAAAAACACAAAAAAACACTAAAAACCCACAAAAAAATGCAAAAAAAAACACAAAAAATGCAAAAAAAATGCAAAAAAACACAAAAAAAATGCAAAAAAAATTGCAAAAAAACCCACAAAAAATGCAAAAAAAATGCAAAAAAACCACAAAAAAATGCAAAAAAAACACAAAAAATGCAAAAAAAAATGCAAAAAAATGCAAAAAAAACCACAAAAAATGCAAAAAAAAATGCAAAAAACCCACAAAAAATGCAAAAAAAACACAAAAAAAACACTAAAAACCCACAAAAAAATGCAAAAAAAAACACAAAAAATGCAAAAAAAAATGCAAAAAAAATGCAAAAAAAACCACAAAAATGCAAAAAAAAATGCAAAAAACACAAAAAAAATGCAAAAAAAACCACAAAAAATGCAAAAAAAAATGCAAAAAAAATGCAAAAAAAACCACAAAAAATGCAAAAAAAATGCAAAAAAACACAAAAAAAATGCAAAAAAAATTGCAAAAAACCCACAAAAAATGCAAAAAAAATGCAAAAAAACCCACAAAAAAATGCAAAAAAAACACAAAAAATGCAAAAAAAAATGCAAAAAAATGCAAAAAAAACCACAAAAAATGCAAAAAAAAATGCAAAAAAACCCACAAAAAATGCAAAAAAAACACAAAAAAACACTAAAAACCCACAAAAAAATGCAAAAAAAAACACAAAAAATGCAAAAAAAATGCAAAAAAACACAAAAAAAATGCAAAAAAAATTGCAAAAAAACCCACAAAAAATGCAAAAAAAATGCAAAAAAACCCACAAAAAAATGCAAAAAAAAACACAAAAAATGCAAAAAAAAAATGCAAAAAAATGCAAAAAAAACCACAAAAAATGCAAAAAAAAATGCAAAAAAACCCACAAAAAATGCAAAAAAAACACAAAAAAACACTAAAAACCCACAAAAAAATGCAAAAAAAAACACAAAAAATGCAAAAAAAAATGCAAAAAAATGCAAAAAAAACACAAAAAATGCAAAAAAAAATGCAAAAAAACCTACAAAAAATGCAAAAAAAATGCAAAAAAACCCACAAAAAATGCAAAAAAACCCCACAAAAAATGCAAAAAAAAATGCAAAAAAACACAAAAAAAATGCAAAAAAAACCACAAAAAATGCAAAAAAAATGCAAAAAAAATGCAAAAAAAACCCACAAAAATGCAAAAAAAAATGCAAAAAAACACAAAAAAAATGCAAAAAAAACCACAAAAAATGCAAAAAAAATGCAAAAAAAATGCAAAAAAAACCACAAAAAATGCAAAAAAAATGCAAAAAAACACAAAAAAAATGCAAAAAAAATTGCAAAAAAACCCACAAAAAATGCAAAAAAAATGCAAAAAAACCCACAAAAAATGCAAAAAAAATGCAAAAAAACCCACAAAAAAATGCAAAAAAACCCACAAAAAATGCAAAAAAAAAATGCAAAAAAAACCACAAAAAATGCAAAAAAAATGCAAAAAACCCACAAAAAATGCAAAAAAAACACAAAAAATGCAAAAAAAAATGCAAAAAAATGCAAAAAAAAATGCAAAAAAATGCAAAAAAAAATGCAAAAAAACCCACAAAAAATGCAAAAAAAACACAAAAAAACACTAAAAACCCACAAAAAAATGCAAAAAAAAACACAAAAAATGCAAAAAAAATGCAAAAAAACCCACAAAAAATGCAAAAAAAACACAAAAAAACACTAAAAACCCACAAAAAAATGCAAAAAAAAACACAAAAAATGCAAAAAAAAATGCAAAAAAAATGCAAAAAAAACCACAAAAAATGCAAAAAAAATGCAAAAAAACACAAAAAAAATGCAAAAAAAATTGCAAAAAAACCCACAAAAAATGCAAAAAAAATGCAAAAAAACCCACAAAAAAATGCAAAAAAAACACAAAAAATGCAAAAAAAAATGCAAAAAAATGCAAAAAAAACCACAAAAAATGCAAAAAAAAATGCAAAAAAACCCACAAAAAATGCAAAAAAAACACAAAAAAACACTAAAAACCCACAAAAAAATGCAAAAAAAAACACAAAAAATGCAAAAAAAAATGCAAAAAAATGCAAAAAAAACACAAAAAATGCAAAAAAAAAATGCAAAAAAACCTACAAAAAATGCAAAAAAAATGCAAAAAAACCCACAAAAAATGCAAAAAAAACCCACAAAAAATGCAAAAAAAAATGCAAAAAAACACAAAAAAAATGCAAAAAAAACCACAAAAAATGCAAAAAAAATGCAAAAAAAATGCAAAAAAAACCCACAAAAATGCAAAAAAAAATGCAAAAAAACACAAAAAAAATGCAAAAAAAACCACAAAAAATGCAAAAAAAATGCAAAAAAAAATGCAAAAAAAACCACAAAAAATGCAAAAAAAATGCAAAAAAACACAAAAAAAATGCAAAAAAAATTGCAAAAAAACCCACAAAAAATGCAAAAAAAATGCAAAAAAACCCACAAAAAATGCAAAAAAAATGCAAAAAAACCCACAAAAAAATGCAAAAAAACCACAAAAAATGCAAAAAAAAATGCAAAAAAAACCACAAAAAATGCAAAAAAAATGCAAAAAACCCACAAAAAATGCAAAAAAAACACAAAAAATGCAAAAAAAAATGCAAAAAAATGCAAAAAAAAATGCAAAAAAATGCAAAAAAACCCACAAAAAATGCAAAAAAAAAAAAAAAAAAAAACGCAAAAAAATGCAAAAAAAATGCAAAAAAAACCACAAAAAATGCAAAAAAAATGCAAAAAAAATGCAAAAAACCCCACAAAAAATGCAAAAAAAATGAAAAAAAAACCACAAAAAATGCAAAAAAAATGCAAAAAAAATGAAAAAAACCCCACAAAAAATGCAAAAAAAATGAAAAAACCCCACAAAAAATGCAAAAAAAAATGCAAAAAAACCCACAAAAAATGCAAAAAAAACACAAAAAAACACTAAAAACCCACAAAAAAATGCAAAAAAAAACACAAAAAATGCAAAAAAAATGCAAAAAAATGCAAAAAAAACTCAAAAAATGCAAAAAAAAAATGCAAAAAAACCTACAAAAAATGCAAAAAAAATGCAAAAAAACCCACAAAAAATGCAAAAAAAATCCACAAAAAATGCAAAAAAAAATGCAAAAAAACACAAAAAAAATGCAAAAAAAACCACAAAAAATGCAAAAAAAATGCAAAAAAAATGCAAAAAAAACCCACAAAAATGCAAAAAAAAATGCAAAAAAACACAAAAAAAATGCAAAAAAAACCACAAAAAATGCAAAAAAAAATGCAAAAAAAATGCAAAAAAAACCACAAAAAATGCAAAAAAAATGCAAAAAAACACAAAAAAAATGCAAAAAAAATTGCAAAAAAACCCACAAAAAATGCAAAAAAAATGCAAAAAAACCCACAAAAAAATGCAAAAAAAACACAAAAAATGCAAAAAAAAATGCAAAAAAATGCAAAAAAAACCACAAAAAATGCAAAAAAAAATGCAAAAAATGCAAAAAAAACACAAAAAAACACTAAAAACCCACAAAAAAATGCAAAAAAAAACACAAAAAATGCAAAAAAAAATGCAAAAAAATGCAAAAAAAACACAAAAAATGCAAAAAAAAAATGCAAAAAAACCTACAAAAAATGCAAAAAAAATGCAAAAAAACCCACAAAAAATGCAAAAAAAAACCACAAAAAATGCAAAAAAAAATGCAAAAAAACACAAAAAAAATGCAAAAAAAACCACAAAAAATGCAAAAAAAATGCAAAAAAAATGCAAAAAAAACCCACAAAAATGCAAAAAAAAATGCAAAAAAACACAAAAAAAATGCAAAAAAAACCACAAAAAATGCAAAAAAAAATGCAAAAAAAATGCAAAAAAAACCACAAAAAATGCAAAAAAAATGCAAAAAAACACAAAAAAAATGCAAAAAAAATTGCAAAAAAACCACAAAAAATGCAAAAAAAATGCAAAAAAACCCACAAAAAATGCAAAAAAAATGCAAAAAAACCCACAAAAAAATGCAAAAAAACCCACAAAAAAGGCAAAAAAAAATGCAAAAAAAACCACAAAAAATGCAAAAAAAATGCAAAAAACCCAAAAAAATGCAAAAAACCCCACAAAAAATGCAAAAAAAAATGCAAAAAAATGCAAAAAAAAATGCAAAAAAAAATGCAAAAAAAATGAAAAAAACCCCACAAAAAATGCAAAAAAAATGAAAAAACCCCACAAAAAATGCAAAAAAAAATGCAAAAAAATGCAAAAAAAAACCACAAAAAATGCAAAAAAAAATGCAAAAAAAACCACAAAAAAATGCAAAAAAAATGCAAAAAAAACACAAAAAAAATGCAAAAAAAATGCAAAAAAACCCACAAAAAAATGCAAAAAAAACACAAAAAATGCAAAAAAAAATGCAAAAAAATGCAAAAAAAACCACAAAAAATGCAAAAAAAAATGCAAAAAAAACACAAAAAAACACTAAAAACCCACAAAAAAATGCAAAAAAAAACACAAAAAATGCAAAAAAAAATGCAAAAAAATGCAAAAAAAACACAAAAAATGCAAAAAAAAAATGCAAAAAAACCTACAAAAAATGCAAAAAAAATGCAAAAAAACCCACAAAAAATGCAAAAAAAACCCACAAAAAATGCAAAAAAAAATGCAAAAAAACACAAAAAAAATGCAAAAAAAACCACAAAAAATGCAAAAAAAATGCAAAAAAAATGCAAAAAAAACCCACAAAAATGCAAAAAAAAATGCAAAAAAACACAAAAAAAATGCAAAAAAAACCACAAAAAATGCAAAAAAAAATGCAAAAAAAATGCAAAAAAAACCACAAAAAATGCAAAAAAAATGCAAAAAAACACAAAAAAAAATGCAAAAAAAATTGCAAAAAAACCCACAAAAAATGCAAAAAAAATGCAAAAAAACCCACAAAAAATGCAAAAAAAATGCAAAAAAACCACAAAAAAATGCAAAAAAACCCACAAAAAATGCAAAAAAAAATGCAAAAAAAACCACAAAAAATGCAAAAAAAATGCAAAAAACCCACAAAAAATGCAAAAAAAAAATGCAAAAAATGCAAAAAAAAATGCAAAAAAACACAAAAAAAATGCAAAAAAAATGCAAAAAAACCCACAAAAAATGCAAAAAAAATGCAAAAAAACCCACAAAAATGCAAAAAAAACAAACAAAAAAACGCAAAAAAATGCAAAAAAATGCAAAAAAAACCACAAAAAATGCAAAAAAAATGCAAAAAAAATGCAAAAAACCCCACAAAAAATGCAAAAAAAATGAAAAAAAAACCACAAAAAATGCAAAAAAAATGCAAAAAAAAACACAAAAAATGAAAAAAAAAACACAAAAAAACGCAAAAAAATGCAAAAAAAATGCAAAAAACCCCACAAAAAATGCAAAAAAAATGAAAAAAAAACACAAAAAATGCAAAAAAATGCAAAAAAAATGCAAAAAACCCCACAAAAAATGCAAAAAAATGCAAAAAAAAATGCAAAAAAACCCACAAAAAATGCAAAAAAAATGCAAAAAAACCCACAAAAAATGCAAAAAAAATGCAAAAAAACCCACAAAAAAATGCAAAAAAACCCACAAAAAATGCAAAAAAAATTGCAAAAAAACCCACAAAAAAATGCAAAAAAACAAACAAAAAAACGCAAAAAAATGCAAAAAAATGCAAAAAAAACACAAAAAATGCAAAAAAAATGCAAAAAAAATGCAAAAAACCCCACAAAAAATGCAAAAAAAATGAAAAAAAACCCACAAAAAATGCAAAAAAAATGCAAAAAAAATGCAAAAACCCCACAAAAAATGCAAAAAAAAATGCAAAAAAAAATGCAAAAAAAACACAAAAAAAATGCAAAAAAAATGCAAAAAAACCCACAAAAAATGCAAAAAAAATGCAAAAAAACCCACAAAAAATGCAAAAAAAATGCAAAAAAACCCACAAAAAAATGCAAAAAAAATGCAAAAAAACACAAAAAAATGCAAAAAAAAATGCAAAAAAACAAACAAAAAAACGCAAAAAAAATGCAAAAAAATACAAAAAAAACCACAAAAAATGCAAAAAAAATGCAAAAAAATGCAAAAAACCCCACAAAAAATGCAAAAAAAATGAAAAAAACCCCACAAAAAATGCAAAAAAAATGCAAAAAAAATGCAAAAACCCCACAAAAAATGCAAAAAAAATGCAAAAAAATGCAAAAAAAATGGAAAAAAAATGCAAAAAAAATGCAAAAAAAAACACAAAAAATGCAAAAAAAAACACAAAAAAACGCAAAAAAATGCAAAAAAAATGCAAAAAACCCCACAAAAAATGCAAAAAAATGCAAAAAAACCCACAAAAAAATGCAAAAAAACCCACAAAAAATGCAAAAAAAAATGCAAAAAAACACAAAAAAATGCAAAAAAAATTGCAAAAAAACCCACAAAAAAATGCAAAAAAACAAACAAAACAACGCAAAAAAATGCAAAAAAATGCAAAAAAAACCACAAAAAATGCAAAAAAAATGCAAAAAAAATGCAAAAAACCCCACAAAAAATGAAAAAAAAATGAAAAAAAACCCACAAAAAATGCAAAAAAAATGCAAAAAAAATGCAAAAACCCCACAAAAAATGCAAAAAAAAATGCAAAAAATGCAAAAAAAAATGCAAAAAAACACAAAAAAAATGCAAAAAAAATGCAAAAAAACCCACAAAAAATGCAAAAAAAATGCAAAAAAACCCACAAAAAATGCAAAAAAAATGCAAAAAAACCCACAAAAAAATGCAAAAAAAATGCAAAAAAACACAAAAAAATGCAAAAAAAACCACAAAAAATGCAAAAAAAAATGCAAAAAAATGCAAAAAAAAATGCAAAAAAATGCAAAAAAACCCACAAAAAATGCAAAAAAAAAAAAAAAAAAAAAACGCAAAAAAATGCAAAAAACAAACAAAAAACGCAAAAAAATGCAAAAAAATGCAAAAAAAAACACAAAAAATGCAAAAAAAATGCAAAAAAAATGCAAAAAACCCCACAAAAAATGCAAAAAAAATGAAAAAAAAACCCACAAAAAATGCAAAAAAAATGCAAAAAAAATGCAAAAACCCCACAAAAAATGCAAAAAAAAAATGCAAAAAAAAATGCAAAAAAACACAAAAAAAATGCAAAAAAAATGCAAAAAAACCACAAAAAATGCAAAAAAAATGCAAAAAAACCCACAAAAAATGCAAAAAAAATGCAAAAAAACCCACAAAAAAATGCAAAAAAAATGCAAAAAAACACAAAAAAATGCAAAAAAAAATGCAAAAAAACCCACAAAAAAATGCAAAAAAACAAACAAAAAAACGCAAAAAAATGCAAAAAAATGCAAAAAAAACCACAAAAAATGCAAAAAAAATGCAAAAAAATGCAAAAAACCCCACAAAAAATGCAAAAAAAATGAAAAAAAACCCACAAAAAATGCAAAAAAAATGCAAAAAAAATGCAAAAACCCCACAAAAAATGCAAAAAAAATGCAAAAAAATGCAAAAAAAATGGAAAAAAAATGCAAAAAAAATGCAAAAAAAACACAAAAAATGCAAAAAAAAACACAAAAAAACGCAAAAAAATGCAAAAAAAATGCAAAAAACCCCACAAAAAATGCAAAAAAAAATGCAAAAAAACCCACAAAAAAATGCAAAAAAACCCACAAAAAATGCAAAAAAAAATGCAAAAAAACACAAAAAAATGCAAAAAAAATTGCAAAAAAACCCACAAAAAAATGCAAAAAAACAAACAAAACAACGCAAAAAAATGCAAAAAAATGCAAAAAAAACCACAAAAAATGCAAAAAAAATGCAAAAAAAATGCAAAAAACCCCACAAAAAATGAAAAAAAAATGAAAAAAAACCCACAAAAAATGCAAAAAAAATGCAAAAAAAATGCAAAAACCCCACAAAAAATGGAAAAAAAAATGCAAAAAATGCAAAAAAAAATGCAAAAAAACACAAAAAAAATGCAAAAAAACCCACAAAAAATGCAAAAAAAATGCAAAAAAACCCACAAAAAATGCAAAAAAAATGCAAAAAAACCCACAAAAAAATGCAAAAAAAATGCAAAAAAACAAAAAAATGCAAAAAAAACCACAAATAATGCAAAAAAAAATGCAAAAAAATGCAAAAAAAAATGCAAAAAAATGCAAAAAAACCCACAAAAAATGCAAAAAAAAAAAAAAAAAAAAAACGCAAAGAAATGCAAAAAAAATGCAAAAAAAACCACAAAAAATAGAAAAAAAATGCAAAAAAAATGCAAAAAACCCCACAAAAAATGCAAAAAAAATGAAAAAAAAACCACAAAAAATGCAAAAAAAATGCAAAAAAAATGAAAAAAACCCCACAAAAAATGCAAAAAAAATGAAAAAACCCCACAAAAAATGCAAAAAAAAATGCAAAAAAATGCAAAAAAAACCCACAAAAAATGCAAAAAAAAATGCAAAAAAAACCACAAAAAAATGCAAAAAAAATGCAAAAAAAACACAAAAAAAATGCAAAAAAAATGCAAAAAAACCCACAAAAAAATGCAAAAAAAACACAAAAAATGCAAAAAAAAATGCAAAAAAATGCAAAAAAAACCACAAAAAATGCAAAAAAAAATGCAAAAAAACCACAAAAAATGCAAAAAAAACACAAAAAAACACTAAAAACCCACAAAAAAATGCAAAAAAAAACACAAAAAATGCAAAAAAAAATGCAAAAAAATGCAAAAAAAACAAAAATGCAAAAAAAAAATGCAAAAAAACCTACAAAAAATGCAAAAAAACCCACAAAAAAATGCAAAAAAACCCACAAAAAATGCAAAAAAAAATGCAAAAAAAACCACAAAAAATGCAAAAAAAATGCAAAAAACCCACAAAAAATGCAAAAAAAACACAAAAAATGCAAAAAAAAATGCAAAAAAATGCAAAAAAAAAATGCAAAAAAATGCAAAAAAACCCACAAAAAATGCAAAAAAAAAAAAAAAAAAAAACGCAAAAAAATGCAAAAAAAATGCAAAAAAAACCACAAAAAATGCAAAAAAAATGCAAAAAAAATGCAAAAAACCCCACAAAAAATGCAAAAAAAATGAAAAAAAAACCACAAAAAATGCAAAAAAAATGAAAAAACCCCACAAAAAATGCAAAAAAAAATGCAAAAAAACCCACAAAAAATGCAAAAAAAACACAAAAAAACACTAAAAACCCACAAAAAAATGCAAAAAAAACACAAAAAATGCAAAAAAAAATGCAAAAAAATGCAAAAAAAACTCAAAAAATGCAAAAAAAAAATGCAAAAAAACCTACAAAAAATGCAAAAAAAATGCAAAAAAACCCACAAAAAATGCAAAAAAAACCCACAAAAAATGCAAAAAAAAATGCAAAAAAACACAAAAAAAATGCAAAAAAAACCACAAAAAATGCAAAAAAAATGCAAAAAAAATGCAAAAAAAACCCACAAAAATGCAAAAAAAAATGCAAAAAAAACCACAAAAAATGCAAAAAAAATGCAAAAAACCCACAAAAAATGCAAAAAAAACACAAAAAATGCAAAAAAAAATGCAAAAAAATGCAAAAAAAAATGCAAAAAAATGCAAAAAAACCTACAAAAAATGCAAAAAAACCCACAAAAAAATGCAAAAAAACCCACAAAAAATGCAAAAAAAATGCAAAAAAAACCACAAAAAATGCAAAAAAAATGCAAAAAACCCACAAAAAATGCAAAAAAAACACAAAAAATGCAAAAAAAAATGCAAAAAAATGCAAAAAAAAATGCAAAAAAATGCAAAAAAACCCACAAAAAATGCAAAAAAAAAAAAAAAAAAAAACGCAAAAAAATGCAAAAAAAATGCAAAAAAAACCACAAAAAATGCAAAAAAAATGCAAAAAAAATGCAAAAAACCCCACAAAAAATGCAAAAAAAATGAAAAAAAAACCACAAAAAATGCAAAAAAAATGCAAAAAAAATGAAAAAAACCCCACAAAAAATGCAAAAAAAATGAAAAAACCCCACAAAAATGCAAAAAAAAATGCAAAAAAACCCACAAAAAATGCAAAAAAACACAAAAAAACACTAAAAACCCACAAAAAAATGCAAAAAAAAACACAAAAAATGCAAAAAAAATGCAAAAAAATGCAAAAAAAACTCAAAAAATGCAAAAAAAAAATGCAAAAAAACCTACAAAAAATGCAAAAAAAATGCAAAAAAACCCACAAAAAATGCAAAAAAAACCCACAAAAAATGCAAAAAAAAATGCAAAAAAACACAAAAAAAATGCAAAAAAAACCACAAAAAATGCAAAAAAAATGCAAAAAAAATGCAAAAAAAACCCACAAAAATGCAAAAAAAAATGCAAAAAAACACAAAAAAAATGCAAAAAAAACCACAAAAAATGCAAAAAAAAATGCAAAAAAAATGCAAAAAAAACCACAAAAAATGCAAAAAAAATGCAAAAAAACACAAAAAAAATGCAAAAAAAATTGCAAAAAAACCCACAAAAAATGCAAAAAAAATGCAAAAAAACCCACAAAAAAATGCAAAAAAAACACAAAAAATGCAAAAAAAAATGCAAAAAAATGCAAAAAAAACCACAAAAAATGCAAAAAAAAATGCAAAAAATGCAAAAAAAACACAAAAAACACTAAAAACCCACAAAAAAATGCAAAAAAAAACACAAAAAATGCAAAAAAAAAATGCAAAAAAATGCAAAAAAAACACAAAAAATGCAAAAAAAAAATGCAAAAAAACCTACAAAAAATGCAAAAAAAATGCAAAAAAACCCACAAAAAATGCAAAAAAAACCCACAAAAAATGCAAAAAAAAATGCAAAAAAACACAAAAAAAATGCAAAAAAAACCACAAAAAATGCAAAAAAAATGCAAAAAAAATGCAAAAAAAACCCACAAAAATGCAAAAAAAAATGCAAAAAAACACAAAAAAAATGCAAAAAAAACCACAAAAAATGCAAAAAAAAATGCAAAAAAAATGCAAAAAAAACCACAAAAAATGCAAAAAAATGCAAAAAACACAAAAAAAATGCAAAAAAAATTGCAAAAAAACCCACAAAAAATGCAAAAAAATGCAAAAAAACCCACAAAAAATGCAAAAAAAATGCAAAAAAACCCACAAAAAAATGCAAAAAAACCCACAAAAAAGGCAAAAAAAAATGCAAAAAAAACCACAAAAAATGCAAAAAAAATGCAAAAAACCCACAAAAAATGCAAAAAAAAACACAAAAAATGCAAAAAAAAATGCAAAAAAATGCAAAAAAAAATGCAAAAAAAAATGCAAAAAAACCCACAAAAAATGCAAAAAAAAAAAAAAAAAAAAACGCAAAAAAATGCAAAAAAAATGCAAAAAAAACCACAAAAAATGCAAAAAAAATGCAAAAAAAATGCAAAAAACCCCACAAAAAATGCAAAAAAAATGAAAAAAAAACCACAAAAAATGCAAAAAAAATGCAAAAAAAATGAAAAAAACCCCACAAAAAATGCAAAAAAAATGAAAAAACCCCACAAAAAATGCAAAAAAAAATGCAAAAAAATGCAAAAAAAAAACCACAAAAATGCAAAAAAAAATGCAAAAAAAACCACAAAAAAATGCAAAAAAAATGCAAAAAAAACACAAAAAAAATGCAAAAAAAATGCAAAAAAACCCACAAAAAAATGCAAAAAAAAACACAAAAAATGCAAAAAAAAATGCAAAAAAAATGCAAAAAAAACCACAAAAAATGCAAAAAAAAATGCAAAAAAACCCACAAAAAATGCAAAAAAAACACAAAAAAACACTAAAAACCCACAAAAAAATGCAAAAAAAAACACAAAAAATGCAAAAAAAAATGCAAAAAAATGCAAAAAAAACACAAAAAATGCAAAAAAAAAATGCAAAAAAACCTACAAAAAATGCAAAAAAAATGCAAAAAAACCCACAAAAAATGCAAAAAAAACCCACAAAAAATGCAAAAAAAAATGCAAAAAAAACCACAAAAAATGCAAAAAAAATGCAAAAAACCCACAAAAAATGCAAAAAAAAAATGCAAAAAATGCAAAAAAAAATTCAAAAAAACACAAAAAAAATGCA
>JAKRKW010000449.1:5000-25969 GCA_023566125.1 Zingel zingel
ATTTTTTTTGCATTTTTTTTTGCATTTTTTTTGCATTTTTTTTGCGTTTTTTTTGCATTTTTTTTGCATTTTTTTTTGCATTTTTTTGTGTTTTTTTGCATTTTTTTTGCATTTTTTTTTGCATTTTTTTGTGGATTTTTTTTGCATTTTTTTTGCGTTTTTTGCATTTTTTTTTTGCATTTTTTTTTGCATTTTTTTGTGTTTTTTTGCATTTTTTTTGCATTTTTTTTTGCATTTTTTTGTGGGTTTTTTTTGCATTTTTTTTTGCATTTTTTTGCATTTTTTTTTCATTTTTTTTGCATTTTTTTGTGTTTTTTTTTGCATTTTTTTGTGTTTTTTTTTTTTGCATTTTTTGCATTTTTTTTGCATTTTTTTTTACATTTTTTTGCATTTTTTTTTTGCATTTTTTTTTTGCATTTTTTTTGCATTTTTTTGCATTTTTTTTGCATTTTTTTGAATTTTGTTTTGCATTTTTTAGCATTTTTTTTTGCATTTTTTTTGCATTTTTTTGCGTTTTTTTTGCATTTTTTTTTTGCATTTTTTTTG
The DNA here is from genome assembly GCA_023566125.1 of Zingel zingel. Lineage (NCBI taxonomy): Eukaryota > Metazoa > Chordata > Actinopteri > Perciformes > Percidae > Zingel > Zingel zingel. Next base: position 5,547 of record JAKRKW010000449.1, read on the forward strand.
CATTTTTTTGTGTTTTTTTGCATTTTTTTTGCATTTTTTTTTTCATTTTTTTGTGGGTTTTTTTTTTCATTTTTTTGCATTTTTTTGCATTTTTTTTGCATTGTTTTTGCATTTTTTTTAACCTTTTTTTGCATTTTTTTTGCATTTTTTTGCATTTTTTTTTCATTTTTTTGCATTTTTTTTGTATTTTTTTTGCATTTTTTTTGCATTTTTTTTTGCATTTTTTTGCATTTTTTTGCATTTTTTTGCATTTTTTTTTGCATTTTTTTTGCTTTTTTTTTTTTGCATTTTTTTGCATTTTTTTTTGCATTTTTTTTGCCTTTTTTTGCATTTTTTCTTTGCATTTTTTTGCGTTTTTTTGCATTTTTTTTTTGCATTTTTTTAGCATTTTTTTGCATTTTTTTTGCATTTTTTTTTGCATTTTTTTGTGGTTTTTTTTTTCATTTTTTTGCATTTTTTTTCTTTTTTTTTCATTTTTTTTCATTTTTTTTGCATTTTTTTGCATTTTTTTTTTGCATTTTTTTTGCATTTTTTTGTGTTTTTTTGCATTTTTTTTGCATTTTTTTTTGCATTTTTTGTGGGTTTTTTTTGCATTTTTTTTTGCATTTTTTTGCATTTTTTTTGCATTTTTTTTGCATTTTTTTGGTTTTTTTTTGCATTTTTTTGTGTTTTTTTTTTTGCATTTTTTGCATTTTTTTTGCATTTTTATTTTTTTTGCATTTTTTTTTACATTTTTTTGCATTTTTTTTTTGCATTTTTTTTTTGCATTTTTTTTGCATTTTTTTGCATTTTTTTTGCATTTTTTTGAATTTTGTTTTGCATTTTTTAGCATTTTTTTTGCATTTTTTTTGCATTTTTTTGCGTTTTTTTGCATTTTTTTTTTGCATTTTTTTTGCATTTTTTTGTGTTTTTTTGCATTTTTTTTTCATTTTTTTTTTCATTTTTTTGTGGGTTTTTTTTGCATTTTTTTTCATTTTTTTTGCATTGTTTTTGCATTTTTTTTAACCTTTTTTTGCATTTTTTTTTCATTTTTTTTCATTTTTTTTGCATTTTTTTTGCATTTTTTTTGCATTTTTTTTTGCATTTTTTTTTGCATTTTTTTGCATTTTTTTGCATTTTTTTGCATTTTTTTTTGCATTTTTTTTGCTTTTTTTTTGCATTTTTTTTTGCATTTTTTTTGCCTTTTTTTTGCATTTTTTTGCGTTTTTTTGCATTTTTTTTTTGCATTTTTTTAGCATTTTTTTGCATTTTTTTTGCATTTTTTTGCATTTTTTTTGCATTTTTTTGAATTTTTTTTTGCATTTTTTGGAATTTTTTTTGCATTTTTTTTTGCATTTTTTTTTTGCATTTTTTTGCATTTTTTTTGCATTTTTTTTAGCATTTTTTTGCATGTTTTTTGCATTTTTTTTGTGTTTTCTTTTGCATTTTTTTGCATTTTTTTTGCATTTTTTTTTTTTTTTTTTGCATTTTTTTTTGCATTTTTTTTGCATTTTTTTGAATTTTTTTTTGCATTTTTTTGCATTTTTTTTGCATTTTTTTGTGGGTTTTTTTTGCATTTTTTTTGTTTTTTTTGGCATTTTTTGCATTTTTTTTGCATTTTTTGCATTTTTTTTTGCATTTTTTTTGTTTTTTTTGCATTTTTTTTCACATTTTTTTGCATTTTTTTTGCATTTTTTTGTGTTTTTTTTGCATTTTTTTGTGTTTTTTTTTGCATTTTTTGCATTTTTTTTGCATTTTTTTTTTTTTTTTTGCATTTTTTTTTACATTTTTTTGCATTTTTTTTTGCATTTTTTTTGCATTTTTTTGCATTTTTTTTTGCATTTTTTTTGCATTTTTTTGCATTTTTTTGCATTTTTTTTGTGTTTTTTTTGTGTTTTTTTTGCATTTTTTTTAACATTTTTTTGCATTTTTTTTGCATTTTTTTGTGTTTTTTTTTGCATTTTTTTGTGTTTTTTTTTTGCATTTTTTGCATTTTTTTTGCATTTTTTTTTTTTTTTTTTGCTTTTTTTTTTACATTTTTTTGCATTTTTTTTTGCATTTTTTTTTGCATTTTTTTTTTGCATTTTTTTGCATTTTTTTAGCATTTTTTTTTGCATGTTTTTTGCATTTTTTTGTTTTTTTTGCATTTTTTTGCATTTTTTTTTGCATTTTTTGCATTTTTTTTGCATTTTTTTTTTTTTTTTTGCTTTTTTTTTTTACATTTTTTTGCATTTTTTTTTTGCATTTTTTTTTGCATTTTTTTTTTGCATTTTTTTGCATTTTTTTGCATTTTTTTAGCATTTTTTTGCATTTTTTTTGCATTTTTTTTGCATTTTTTTTTGCATTTTTTTGTGTTTTTTTTTCTTCATTTTTTTGCATTTTTTTTGCATTTTTTTTCATTTTTTTCATTTTTTTTGCATTTTTTTTTGCATTTTTTTTGCATTTTTTTGCATTTTTTTTGCTTTTTTTGCATTTTTTTTTGCATTTTTTTTGCTTTTTTTTTTGCATTTTTTTGCATTTTTTTTTGCATTTTTTTTGCCTTTTTTTGCATTTTTTCTTTGCATTTTTTTGCGTTTTTTTGCATTTTTTTTTGCATTTTTTTTGCATTTTTTTGCATTTTTTTTGCATTTTTTTGAATTTTTTTTTTGCATTTTTTGGAATTTTTTTTTGCATTTTTTTTTGCATTTTTTTTTGCATTTTTTTGCATTTTTTTTGCATTTTTTTAGCATTTTTTTTGCATGTTTTTTGCATTTTTTTTGTGTTTTCTTTTGCATTTTTTTGCATTTTTTTTGCATTTTTTTTTTTTTTTTTTTGCATTTTTTTTTTTTTTGCATTTTTTTTTTGCATTTTTTTTGCATTTTTTTGAATTTTTTTTTGCATTTTTTTGCATTTTTTTTTGCATTTTTTTGTGGGTTTTTTTTTGCATTTTTTTTGTTGTTTTTTTGCATTTTTTGCTTTTTTTTGCATTTTTTGCATTTTTTTTTGCATTTTTTTTGTGTTTTTTTTGCATTTTTTTTTGCATTTTTTTGCATTTTTTTTTACATTTTTTTGGCATTTTTTTGCATTTTTTTTGCATTTTTTTGCATTTTTTTTGCATTTTTTTTGCATTTTTTTGCATTTTTTTGCATTTTTTTTGCATTTTTTTTGCATTTTTTTTGCATTTTTTTTGCATTTTTTTTTGCATTTTTTTTGCATTTTTTTTGCATTTTTTTGCATTTTTTTTTGCATTTTTTTTGCATTTTTTTTTTTACATTTTTTTGGCATTTTTTTTGCATTTTTTTGCATTTTTTTTTTGCATTTTTTTGCATTTTTTTTTTGCATTTTTTTGCATTTTTTTTTGCATTTTTTTTGCATTTTTTTTGCATTTTTTTGCATTATTTTTTGCATTTTTTTTGCATTTTTTTGCATTTTTTTGAATTTTTTTTTGCATTTTTTTTGCATTATTTTTTGCATTTTTTTGGCATTTTTTTGGCATTTTTTTGCATTTTTTTTTGCATTTTTTTGCATTTTTTTTTGCATTTTTTTGCATTTTTTTTTGCATTTTTTTTGCATTTTTTTTGCATTTTTTTGCATTATTTTTTGCATTTTTTTGCATTTTTTGGCATTTTTTTTGCATTTTTTTTGCATTATTTTTTGCATTATTTTTGCATTTTTTTTTGCATTTTTTTTGCATTTTTTTTGCATTTTTTTTTACATTTTTTTGCATTTTTTTGCATTTTTTTTTGCATTTTTTTGCATTTTTTTTTACATTTTTTTGGCATTTTTTTTGCATTTTTTTGCATTTTTTTGCATTTTTTTTTGCATTTTTTTGCATTTTTTTTTGCATTTTTTTGCATTTTTTTTTGCATTTTTTTTGCATTTTTTTTTGCTTTTTTTTGCATTATTTTTTGCATTTTTTTGCATTTTTTTTGCATTTTTTTGCATTTTTTTTTACATTTTTTTGGCATTTTTTTTGCATTTTTTGCATTTTTTTTGCATTTTTTTTGCATTTTTTTTGCATTTTTTTTTTACATTTTTCTTTAAATTTTTTTTGCATTTTTTTTGCATTTTTTTTTACATTTTTTTGCATTTTTTTGCATTTTTTTTTGCATTTTTTTGCATTTTTTTTTACATTTTTTTGGCATTTTTTTTGCATTTTTTTGCATTTTTTTTGCATTTTTTTGCATTTTTTTTTGCATTTTTTTGCATTTTTTTTTGCATTTTTTTTGCATTTTTTTTGCATTTTTTTTTGCATTTTTTTTTACATTTTTTTTTGCATTTTTTTTGCATTTTTTTGCATTTTTTTTACATTTTTTTTGCATTTTTTTTGCATTTTTTTGCATTTTTTTTTGCATTTTTTTGCATTTTTTTTGCATTTTTTTGCATTTTTTTTGCATTTTTTTTGCATTTTTTTTGCATTTTTTTGCATTTTTTTTGCATTTTTTTTGCATTTTTTTTGCATTTTTTTTTACATTTTTTTGGCATTTTTTTGCATTTTTTTTGCATTTTTTTGCATTTTTTTTTGCATTTTTTTGCATTTTTTTTTGCATTTTTTTTGCATTTTTTTTGCATTTTTTTTTGCATTTTTTTGCATTTTTTTGCATTTTTTTTGCATTTTTTTTGCATTTTTTTGCATTTTTTTTTTACATTTTTTTTTGCATTTTTTTGCATTTTTTGCATTTTTTTTGCATTTTTTTGCATTTTTTTTTACATTTTTTTGGCATTTTTTTTTGCATTTTTTTGCATTTTTTTTGCATTTTTTTGCATTTTTTTTTGCATTTTTTTTGCATTTTTTTTTGCATTTTTTTTTACATTTTTTTTTGCATTTTTTGCATTTTTTTGCATTTTTTTTACATTTTTTTGACATTTTTTTGCATTTTTTTGCATTTTTTTTTGCATTTTTTTGCATTTTTTTTTGCATTTTTTTTTGCATTTTTTTGCATTTTTTTTTGCATTTTTTTTGCATTTTTTTTGCATTTTTTTTGCATTTTTTTGCATTTTTTTTGCATTTTTTTTGCATTTTTTTTGCATTTTTTTTTACATTTTTTTGGCATTTTTTTTGCATTTTTTTGAATTTTTTTTTGCATTTTTTTGCATTTTTTTTGCATTTTTTTGTGGGGTTTTTTTGCATTTTTTTGTTTTTTTGGCATTTTTTGCATTTTTTTTGCATTTTTTGCATTTTTTTTTGCATTTTTTTTTGCATTTTTTTTGCATTTTTTTCACATTTTTTTGCATTTTTTTTGCATTTTTTTGTGTTTTTTTTTGCATTTTTTTGCATTTTTTTTTGCATTTTTTGCATTTTTTTTGCATTTTTTTTTTTTTTTTTGCATTTTTTTTTACATTTTTTTGCATTTTTTTGCATTTTTTTTGCATTTTTTTGCATTTTTTTTTGCATTTTTTTTGCATTTTTTTGCATTTTTTTGCATTTTTTTTGTGTTTTTTTTGTGTTTTTTTTGCATTTTTTTTTACATTTTTTTGCATTTTTTTTGCATTTTTTTGTGTTTTTTTTTGCATTTTTTTGTGTTTTTTTTTTGCATTTTTTGCATTTTTTTTGCATTTTTTTTTTTTTTTTTGCTTTTTTTTTTACATTTTTTTGCATTTTTTTTTGCATTTTTTTTTGCATTTTTTTTTTGCATTTTTTTGCATTTTTTTGCATTTTTTTAGCATTTTTTTTGCATGTTTTTTGCATTTTTTTGTGTTTTTTTTTGCATTTTTTTGCATTTTTTTTGCATTTTTTTTTTTTTTTTTTTTGCATTTTTTTTTTTTTTTTGCATTTTTTTGCATTTTTTTAGCATTTTTTTGCATTTTTTTTTGCATTTTTTTTGCATTTTTTTTTGCATTTTTTTGTGTTTTTTTTTCTTCATTTTTTTGCATTTTTTTTGCATTTTTTTGCATTTTTTTTCATTTTTTTTGCATTTTTTTTTGCATTTTTTTTGCATTTTTTTGCATTTTTTTTGCTTTTTTTGCATTTTTTTTTGCATTTTTTTTGCTTTTTTTTTTGCATTTTTTTGCATTTTTTTTTGCATTTTTTTTTGCCTTTTTTTTGCATTTTTTCTTTGCATTTTTTTGCGTTTTTTTGCATTTTTTTTTGCATTTTTTTTGCATTTTTTTGCATTTTTTTTGCATTTTTTTGAATTTTTTTTTTGCATTTTTTGGAATTTTTTTTTGCATTTTTTTTTGCATTTTTTTTTTGCATTTTTTTGCATTTTTTTGCATTTTTTTAGCATTTTTTTGCATGTTTTTTGCATTTTTTTTGTGTTTTCTTTTGCATTTTTTTGCATTTTTTTTGCATTTTTTTTTTTTTTTTTGCATTTTTTTTTTTTTTGCATTTTTTTTTGCATTTTTTTTGCATTTTTTTGCATTATTTTTTGCATTTTTTTGCATTTTTTTGTGGGGTTTTTTTGCATTTTTTTTGTTTTTTTTGGCATTTTTTGCATTTTTTTTGCATTTTTTGCATTTTTTTTTGCATTTTTTTTTGCATTTTTTTTGCATTTTTTTCACATTTTTTTGCATTTTTTTTGCATTTTTTTGCATTTTTTTTTGCATTTTTTTGCATTTTTTTTTGCATTTTTTGCATTTTTTTTGCATTTTTTTTTTTTTTTTTGCATTTTTTTTTACATTTTTTTGCATTTTTTTGCATTTTTTTTGCATTTTTTTGCATTTTTTTTTGCATTTTTTTTGCATTTTTTTTGCATTTTTTTGCATTTTTTTTGTGTTTTTTTTGTGTTTTTTTTGCATTTTTTTTTTACATTTTTTTGCATTTTTTTTGCATTTTTTTGTGTTTTTTTTTGCATTTTTTTGTGTTTTTTTTTTGCATTTTTTGCATTTTTTTTGCATTTTTTTTTTTTTTTTTGCTTTTTTTTTTACATTTTTTTGCATTTTTTTTTGCATTTTTTTTTGCATTTTTTTTTTGCATGTTTTTTGCATTTTTTTTGTGTTTTTTTTTGCATTTTTTTGCATTTTTTTTGCATTTTTTTTTTTTTTTTTTGCATTTTTTTTTTTTTTTTGCATTTTTTTGCATTTTTTTAGCATTTTTTTGCATTTTTTTTGCATTTTTTTTGCATTTTTTTTTTGCATTTTTTTGTGTTTTTTTTTCTTCATTTTTTTGCATTTTTTTTGCATTTTTTTGCATTTTTTTTCATTTTTTTTGCATTTTTTTTTGCATTTTTTTTGCATTTTTTTGCATTTTTTTTTGCTTTTTTTGCATTTTTTTTTGCATTTTTTTTTGCTTTTTTTTTTGCATTTTTTTGCATTTTTTTTTGCATTTTTTTTTGCCTTTTTTTTGCATTTTTTCTTTGCATTTTTTTGCGTTTTTTTGCATTTTTTTTTGCATTTTTTTTGCATTTTTTTGCATTTTTTTTGCATTTTTTTGAATTTTTTTTTTGCATTTTTTGGAATTTTTTTTTGCATTTTTTTTTGCATTTTTTTTTGCATTTTTTTGCATTTTTTTGCATTTTTTTAGCATTTTTTTGCATGTTTTTTGCATTTTTTTTGTGTTTTCTTTTGCATTTTTTTGCATTTTTTTTGCATTTTTTTTGTGTTTTTTTTGCATTTTTTTTTGCATTTTTTTGCATTTTTTTTTACATTTTTTTGGCATTTTTTTGCATTTTTTTTTGCATTTTTTTTGCATTTTTTTTGCATTTTTTTTGCATTTTTTTTTGCATTTTTTTTGCATTTTTTTGCATTTTTTTTTGCATTTTTTTGCATTTTTTTTTGCATTTTTTTTGCATTTTTTTTTTGCATTTTTTTTTGCATTTTTTTTTTACATTTTTTTTTGCATTTTTTTTTGCATTTTTTTGCATTTTTTTTACATTTTTTTTGCATTTTTTTTGCATTTTTTTGCATTTTTTTTGCATTTTTTTTGCATTTTTTTTTTTACATTTTTTTTTTGCATTTTTTTTGCATTTTTTTGCATTTTTTTTGCATTTTTTTGGCATTTTTTTTGCATTTTTTTGCATTTTTTTTTTACATTTTTTTTTGCATTTTTTTGCATTTTTTGCATTTTTTTTGCATTTTTTTGCATTTTTTTTTACATTTTTTTGGCATTTTTTTTGCATTTTTTTGCATTTTTTTTGCATTTTTTTGCATTTTTTTTTGCATTTTTTTTGCATTTTTTTTTGCATTTTTTTTTACATTTTTTTTTGCATTTTTTGCATTTTTTTGCATTTTTTTGCATTTTTTTTTGCATTTTTTTGCATTTTTTTTTGCATTTTTTTTGCATTTTTTTTGCATTTTTTTTTGCATTTTTTTGCATTTTTTTTGCATTTTTTTTGCATTTTTTTTGCATTTTTTTTTACATTTTTTTGGCATTTTTTTGCATTTTTTTGCATTTTTTTGCATTTTTTTGTGCATTTTTTGCATTTTTTTGCATTTTTTTGCATTTTTTTGCATTTTTTTTTGCATTTTTTTTGCATTTTTTTTGCATTTTTTTTGCATTTTTTTTTGCATTTTTTTTGCATTTTTTTTGCATTTTTTTTTTTTTTGCATTTTTTTTTTGCATTTTTTTTGCATTTTTTTGAATTTTTTTTTGCATTTTTTTGCATTTTTTTTTGCATTTTTTTGTGGGTTTTTTTTTGCATTTTTTTTGTTTTTTTTTTGCATTTTTTGCTTTTTTTTGCATTTTTTGCATTTTTTTTTGCATTTTTTGCTTTTTTTTGCATTTTTTACATTTTTTTGGCATTTTTTTGCATTTTTTTTGCATTTTTTTGCATTTTTTTTTGCATTTTTTTTGCATTTTTTTGCATTTTTTTGCTTTTTTTTTTGCATTTTTTTTGCATTTTTTTTGCTTTTTTTTTGCATTTTTTTTTGCATTTTTTTGCATTTTTTTTGCATTTTTTTGCATTTTTTTTTGCATTTTTTTTGCATTTTTTTTTACATTTTTTTTGCATTTTTTTTGCATTTTTTTTGCATTTTTTTGCATTTTTTTTTTGCATTTTTTTTGCATTTTTTTTTACATTTTTTTGGCATTTTTTTGGCATTTTTTTGCATTTTTTTTTGCATTTTTTTGCATTTTTTTTTGCATTTTTTTGCATTTTTTTTGCATTTTTTTTGCATTTTTTTTGCATTTTTTTGCATTATTTTTTGCATTTTTTTGCATTTTTTTTGCATTTTTTTGCATTTTTTTTTGCATTTTTTTGCATTTTTTTGAATTTTTTTTTGCATTTTTTTTGCATTATTTTTTTGGCATTTTTTTGCATTTTTTTGCATTTTTTTTTGCATTTTTTTGCATTTTTTTTTGCATTTTTTTGCATTTTTTTTTGCATTTTTTTTGCATTTTTTTTGCATTTTTTTGCATTATTTTTTGCATTTTTTTGCATTTTTTGGCATTTTTTTTGCATTTTTTTTGCATTATTTTTTGCATTATTTTTGCATTTTTTTTTGCATTTTTTTTGCATTTTTTTTGCATTTTTTTTTACATTTTTTTGCATTTTTTTGCATTTTTTTTTGCATTTTTTTGCATTTTTTTTTACATTTTTTTGGCATTTTTTTTGCATTTTTTTGCATTTTTTTGCATTTTTTTTTGCATTTTTTTTGCATTTTTTTTTGCATTTTTTTGCATTTTTTTTTGCATTTTTTTTGCATTTTTTTTTGCATTTTTTTGCATTATTTTTTGCATTTTTTTGCATTTTTTTTGCATTTTTTTGCATTTTTTTTACATTTTTTTGGCATTTTTTTGCATTTTTTGCATTTTTTTTGCATTTTTTTTGCATTTTTTTTGCATTTTTTTTTTACATTTTTCTTTGCATTTTTTTTTGCATTTTTTTTTTACATTTTTTTGCATTTTTTTGCATTTTTTTTTTGCATTTTTTGCATTTTTTTTTACATTTTTTTGGCATTTTTTTTGCATTTTTTTGCATTTTTTTTGCATTTTTTTGCATTTTTTTTTGCATTTTTTTGCATTTTTTTTGCATTTTTTTTTGCATTTTTTTTTGCATTTTTTTTTTACATTTTTTTTTGCATTTTTTTTTGCATTTTTTTGCATTTTTTTTACATTTTTTTTGCATTTTTTTTGCATTTTTTTGCATTTTTTTTTGCATTTTTTTGCATTTTTTTTTGCATTTTTTTGCATTTTTTTTGCATTTTTTTTGCATTTTTTTTGCATTTTTTTGCATTTTTTTTGCATTTTTTTTGCATTTTTTTTGCATTTTTTTTTACATTTTTTTGGCATTTTTTTGCATTTTTTTGCATTTTTTTGCATTTTTTTTTGCATTTTTTTGCATTTTTTTTTGCATTTTTTTTGCATTTTTTTTGCATTTTTTTTTTTACATTTTTTTTTGCATTTTTTTGCATTTTTTTGCATTTTTTTTGCATTTTTTTGGCATTTTTTTTGCATTTTTTTGCATTTTTTTTTTACATTTTTTTTTTGCATTTTTTTGCATTTTTTGCATTTTTTTTGCATTTTTTTGCATTTTTTTTTACATTTTTTTGGCATTTTTTTTGCATTTTTTTGCATTTTTTTTGCATTTTTTTGCATTTTTTTTTGCATTTTTTTTGCATTTTTTTTTGCATTTTTTTTTGCATTTTTTTTTTTACATTTTTTTTTTGCATTTTTTGCATTTTTTTGCATTTTTTTTACATTTTTTTGGCATTTTTTTTGCATTTTTTTGCATTTTTTTTTTGCATTTTTTTGCATTTTTTTTTTGCATTTTTTTTGCATTTTTTTTGCATTTTTTTTTGCATTTTTTTGCATTTTTTTTGCATTTTTTTTGCATTTTTTTTGCATTTTTTTTTACATTTTTTTGGCATTTTTTTGCATTTTTTTGCATTTTTTTGCATTTTTTTGTGCATTTTTTTGCATTTTTTTTTGCATTTTTTTTGCATTTTTTTGCATTTTTTTGCATTTTTTTTTGCATTTTTTTGCATTTTTTTTGCATTTTTTTTGCATTTTTTTTTGCATTTTTTTTGCATTTTTTTTGCATTTTTTTTTTTTTTGCATTTTTTTTTTGCATTTTTTTTGCATTTTTTTGAATTTTTTTTTGCATTTTTTTGCATTTTTTTTTGCATTTTTTTGTGGGTTTTTTTTGCATTTTTTTTGTTTTTTTTTTGCATTTTTTGCTTTTTTTTTGCATTTTTTGCATTTTTTTTTGCATTTTTTTTGTGTTTTTTTTGCATTTTTTTTTGCATTTTTTTGCATTTTTTTTTTACATTTTTTTGGCATTTTTTTGCATTTTTTTTGCATTTTTTGCATTTTTTTTTGCATTTTTTTTGCATTTTTTTTGCATTTTTTTGCATTTTTTTTGCATTTTTTTTGCATTTTTTTTGCATTTTTTTTTTGCATTTTTTTTGCATTTTTTTTGCATTTTTTTGCATTTTTTTTTGCATTTTTTTGCATTTTTTTTTGCATTTTTTTGCATTTTTTTTTGCATTTTTTTTGCATTTTTTTTGAATTTTTTTGCATTATTTTTTGCATTTTTTTGCATTTTTTTTGCATTTTTTTGCATTTTTTTTTGCATTTTTTTGCATTTTTTTGCATTTTTTTTTGCATTTTTTTTGCATTTTTTTTGCATTTTTTTGCATTATTTTTTGCATTTTTTTGCATTTTTTGGCATTTTTTTTGCATTTTTTTTGCATTATTTTTTGCATTATTTTTGCATTTTTTTTTTGCATTTTTTTTGCATTTTTTTTGCATTTTTTTTTACATTTTTTTGCATTTTTTTGCATTTTTTTTTGCATTTTTTTGCATTTTTTTTTACATTTTTTTGGCATTTTTTTTGCATTTTTTTGCATTTTTTTGCATTTTTTTGCATTTTTTTTTGCATTTTTTTTGCATTTTTTTTTGCATTTTTTTTTGCATTTTTTTTTTACATTTTTTTTTGCATTTTTTTTGCATTTTTTTGCATTTTTTTACATTTTTTTGCATTTTTTTTGCATTTTTTTGCATTTTTTTGGCATTTTTTTACATTTTTTGGCATTTTTTTGCATTTTTTTGCATTTTTTTGCATTTTTTTTTGCATTTTTTTGCATTTTTTTTTGCATTTTTTTTTGCATTTTTTTGCATTTTTTTTTTTACATTTTTTTTTGCATTTTTTTGCATTTTTTTTGCATTTTTTTTGCATTTTTTTTGCATTTTTTTTTTACATTTTTTTTTGCATTTTTTTGCATTTTTTGCATTTTTTTTGCATTTTTTTGCATTTTTTTTACATTTTTTTGGCATTTTTTTTGCATTTTTTTGCATTTTTTTTTGCATTTTTTTGCATTTTTTTTGCATTTTTTTTGCATTTTTTTTTGCATTTTTTTTTGCATTTTTTTTTTACACATTTTTTTTTGCATTTTTTGCATTTTTTTCCCTTTTTTTTTACATTTTTTTGGCATTTTTTTTGCATTTTTTTGCATTTTTTTTTGCATTTTTTTGCATTTTTTTTTGCATTTTTTTTGCATTTTTTTGTGCATTTTTTTGCATTTTTTTTTGCATTTTTTTTGCATTTTTTTTGCATTTTTTTGCATTTTTTTTTGCATTTTTTTGCATTTTTTTTTGCATTTTTTTGCATTTTTTTGGCATTTTTTTTGCATTTTTTTTGCATTTTTTTTGCATTTTTTTGCATTTTTTTGCATTATTTTTTGCATTTTTTTGCATTTTTTTGGCATTTTTTCTGCATTTTTTTTTTGCATTATTTTTTGCATTTTTTTTGCATTTTTTTTGCATTTTTTTTGCATTTTTTTTGCATTTTTTTTAACATTTTTTTGCATTTTTTTGCATTTTTTTTGCATTTTTTTGCATTTTTTTTACATTTTTTTTGCATTTTTTTTGCATTTTTTTGCATTTTTTTTTGCATTTTTTGCATTTTTTTTGCATTTTTTTGCATTTTTTTTTGCATTTTTTTTGCATTTTTTTTGCATTTTTTTGCATTATTTTTTGCATTTTTTTGCATTTTTTTTGCATTTTTTTTTTGCATTTTTTTGCATTTTTTTTTGCATTTTTTTTAATTTTTTTTTGCATTTTTTTTGCATTATTTTTTGCATTTTTTTGGCATTTTTTTTGCATTTTTTTGCATTTTTTTTTGCATTTTTTTGCATTTTTTTTTGCATTTTTTTTGCATTTTTTTTGCATTTTTTTTGCATTTTTTTTGCATTATTTTTTGCATTTTTTTGCATTTTTTGGCATTTTTTTTGCATTTTTTTTGCATTATTTTTTGCATTTTTTTTGCATTTTTTTTGCATTTTTTTTGCATTTTTTTTTACATTTTTTTGCATTTTTTTGCATTTTTTTTTGCATTTTTTTGCATTTTTTTTTACATTTTTTTGGCATTTTTTTGCATTTTTTTTTTACATTTTTTTGCATTTTTTTGCATTTTTTTTTGCATTTTTTTGCATTTTTTTTTACATTTTTTTGGCATTTTTTTTGCATTTTTTTGCATTTTTTTTTGCATTTTTTTGCATTTTTTTTTGCATTTTTTGCATTTTTTTTTGCATTTTTTTTGCATTTTTTTTTGCATTTTTTTGCATTATTTTTTGCATTTTTTTGCATTTTTTTTGGCATTTTTTTTGCATTTTTTTTTGCATTTTTTTGCATTTTTTTTTGCATTTTTTTGAATTTTTTTTTGCATTTTTTTTGCATTATTTTTTGCATTTTTTTTTGCATTTTTTTTGCATTTTTTTGCATTTTTTTTTGCATTTTTTTGCATTTTTTTTTGCATTTTTTTGCATTTTTTTTTGCATTTTTTTTGCATTTTTTTTGCATTTTTTTGCATTATTTTTTGCATTTTTTTGCATTTTTTTGGCATTTTTTTTGCATTTTTTTTGCATTATTTTTTGCATTTTTTTGCATTTTTTTTTTGCATTTTTTTTGCATTTTTTTTGCATTTTTTTTTTACATTTTTTTGCATTTTTTTGCATTTTTTTTTGCATTTTTTTTGCATTTTTTTTGCATTTTTTTTTACATTTTTTTGCATTTTTTTGCATTTTTTTTGCATTTTTTTGCATTTTTTTTGCATTTTTTTGCATTTTTTTTGCATTTTTTTTGCATTTTTTTTGCATTTTTTTGCATTATTTTTTGCATTTTTTTGCATTTTTGGCATTTTTTTTGCATTTTTTTTGCATTATTTTTTGCATTTTTTTGCATTTTTTTTGCATTTTTTTGCATTTTTTTTGCATTTTTTTTTACATTTTTTTGCATTTTTTTGCATTTTTTTTTTGCATTTTTTTGCATTTTTTTTTTACATTTTTTTGGCATTTTTTTGGCATTTTTTTGCATTTTTTTTTACATTTTTTTGCATTTTTTTGCATTTTTTTTTGCATTTTTTTGCATTTTTTTTTACATTTTTTTGGCATTTTTTTTGCATTTTTTTGCATTTTTTTTTGCATTTTTTTGCATTTTTTTTTGCATTTTTTTGCATTTTTTTTTGCATTTTTTTGCATTTTTTTTTGCATTTTTTTGCATTATTTTTTGCATTTTTTTGCATTTTTTTTGCATTTTTTTGCATTTTTTTTTGCATTTTTTTGCATTTTTTTTTGCATTTTTTTGAATTTTTTTGAATTTTTTTTTTGCATTTTTTTTGCATTATTTTTTGCATTTTTTTGGCATTTTTTTTGCATTTTTTTGCATTTTTTTTTTGCATTTTTTTGCATTTTTTTTTGCATTTTTTTGCATTTTTTTTGCATTTTTTTTGCATTTTTTTTGCATTTTTTTGCATTATTTTTTGCATTTTTTTGCATTTTTTTGGCATTTTTTTTGCATTTTTTTTGCATTTTTTTTGCATTTTTTTTTACATTGTTTTGCATTTTTTTGCATTTTTTTTTTGCATTTTTTTTGCATTTTTTTTGCATTTTTTTTTACATTTTTTTGCATTTTTTTGCATTTTTTTTTGCATTTTTTTGCATTTTTTTTTGCATTTTTTTGCATTTTTTTTGCATTTTTTTTGCATTTTTTTTGCATTTTTTTGCATTATTTTTTGCATTTTTTTGCATTTTTTTTTGCATTTTTTTTGCATTATTTTTTGCATTTTTTTTGCATTTTTTTTGCATTTTTTTTGCATTTTTTTTTACATTTTTTTGCATTTTTTTGCATTTTTTTTGCATTTTTTGCATTTTTTTTTACATTTTTTTGGCATTTTTTTGCATTTTTTTTTACATTTTTTTGCATTTTTTTGCATTTTTTTTTGCATTTTTTTGCATTTTTTTTTACATTTTTTTGGCATTTTTTTTGCATTTTTTTGCATTTTTTTTTGCATTTTTTTGCATTTTTTTTGCATTTTTTTGCATTTTTTTTGCATTTTTTTTGCATTTTTTTTGCATTTTTTTGCATTATTTTTTGCATTTTTTTGCATTTTTTTTGCATTTTTTTGCATTTTTTTTTTGCATTTTTTTGCATTTTTTTTTGCATTTTTTTGAATTTTTTTTTGCATTTTTTTTGCATTATTTTTTGCATTTTTTTGGCATTTTTTTTGCATTTTTTTGCATTTTTTTTTGCATTTTTTTGCATTTTTTTTTTGCATTTTTTTGCATTTTTTTTTGCATTTTTTTTGCATTTTTTTTGCATTATTTTTTGCATTTTTTTGCATTTTTTTTTGCATTTTTTGGCATTTTTTTTGCATTTTTTTTGCATTATTTTTTGCATTTTTTTGCATTTTTTTTTGCATTTTTTTGCATTTTTTTTGCATTTTTTTTTACATTTTTTTGCATTTTTTTGCATTTTTTTTTGCATTTTTTTGCATTTTTTTTTACATTTTTTTGGCATTTTTTTTGCATTTTTTTGTGGTTTTTTTTGCATTTTTTTGCATTTTTTTTTGCATTTTTTTGTTTTTTTTTTGCATTTTTTTTGCATTTTTTTTTGCATTTTTTTGCATTATTTTTTGCATTTTTTTGCATTTTTTTTGCATTTTTTTGCATTTTTTTTTTACATTTTTTTGGCATTTTTTTGCATTTTTTGCATTTTTTTTTGCATTTTTTTTGCATTTTTTTTGCATTTTTTTTTTTACATTTTTCTTTGCATTTTTTTTGCATTTTTTTTTACATTTTTTTGCATTTTTTGCATTTTTTTTTGCATTTTTTTGCATTTTTTTTTACATTTTTTTGGCATTTTTTTTGCATTTTTTTGCATTTTTTTTTGCATTTTTTTGCATTTTTTTGCATTTTTTTGCATTTTTTTTTGCATTTTTTTTGCATTTTTTTTTGCATTTTTTTTTGCATTTTTTTTTTTACATTTTTTTTTGCATTTTTTTGCATTTTTTTGCATTTTTTTTACATTTTTTTGGCATTTTTTTTGCATTTTTTTGCATTTTTTTTTGCATTTTTTTGCATTTTTTTTTGCATTTTTTTTGCATTTTTTTTGCATTTTTTTTGCATTTTTTTTGCATTTTTTTGCATTTTTTTTGCATTTTTTTTGCATTTTTTTTTACATTTTTTTGCATTATTTTTTGCATTTTTTTGCATTTTTTTGCATTTTTTTTGCATTTTTTTTGCATTATTTTTTGCATTTTTTTTGCATTTTTTTTGCATTTTTTTTGCATTTTTTTTGCATTTTTTTTTACATTTTTTTGCATTTTTTTGCATTTTTTTTTGCATTTTTTTGCATTTTTTTTTACATTTTTTTGGCATTTTTTTGGCATTTTTTTGCATTTTTTTTTTTACATTTTTTTGCATTTTTTTGCATTTTTTTTTGCATTTTTTTGCATTTTTTTTTACATTTTTTTGGCATTTTTTTGCATTTTTTTGCATTTTTTTTTGCATTTTTTTGCATTTTTTTTTGCATTTTTTTGCATTTTTTTTTGCATTTTTTTTGCATTTTTTTTTGCATTTTTTTGCATTATTTTTTGCATTTTTTTGCATTTTTTTTGCATTTTTTTGCATTTTTTTTTTGCATTTTTTTGCATTTTTTTTTGCATTTTTTTGAATTTTTTTTTGCATTTTTTTTGCATTATTTTTTGCATTTTTTTGGCATTTTTTTTGCATTTTTTTGCATTTTTTTTTGCATTTTTTTGCATTTTTTTTTGCATTTTTTTGCAATTTTTTTGCATTTTTTTTGCATTTTTTTTGCATTTTTTTGCATTATTTTTTGCATTTTTTTGCATTTTTTTGGCATTTTTTTTGCATTTTTTTTGCATTATTTTTTGCATTTTTTTGCATTTTTTTTTTGCATTTTTTTTGCATTTTTTTTGCATTTTTTTTTTACATTTTTTTGCATTTTTTTGCATTTTTTTTTGCATTTTTTTTGCATTTTTTTTGCATTTTTTTTTACATTTTTTTGCATTTTTTTGCATTTTTTTTGCATTTTTTTGCATTTTTTTTGCATTTTTTTGCATTTTTTTTGCATTTTTTTTGCATTTTTTTTGCATTTTTTTGCATTATTTTTTGCATTTTTTTGCATTTTTTGGCATTTTTTTTGCATTTTTTTTGCATTATTTTTTGCATTTTTTTTGCATTTTTTTTGCATTTTTTTTGCATTTTTTTTGCATTTTTTTTTACATTTTTTTGCATTTTTTTGCATTATTTTTTGCATTTTTTTGCATTTTTTTGCATTTTTTTTGCATTTTTTTTGCATTATTTTTTGCATTTTTTTTGCATTTTTTTTGCATTTTTTTTGCATTTATTTTTACATTTTTTTGCATTTTTTTGCATTTTTTTTGCATTTTTTTGCATTTTTTTTTACATTTTTTTGGCATTTTTTTGCATTTTTTTTTACATTTTTTTGCATTTTTTTGCATTTTTTTTTGCATTTTTTTGCATTTTTTTTTACATTTTTTTGGCATTTTTTTTGCATTTTTTTGCATTTTTTTTTGCATTTTTTTGCATTTTTTTTTGCATTTTTTTGCATTTTTTTTTGCATTTTTTTTGCATTTTTTTTGCATTTTTTGCATTATTTTTTGCATTTTTTTGCATTTTTTTTGCATTTTTTTGCATTTTTTTTTGCATTTTTTTGCATTTTTTTTTGCATTTTTTTGAATTTTTTTTTGCATTTTTTTTGCATTATTTTTTGCATTTTTTTGGCATTTTTTTTGCATTTTTTTGCATTTTTTTTTGCATTTTTTTTGCATTTTTTTTGCATTATTTTTTGCATTTTTTTGCATTTTTTTTTGCATTTTTTTTGCATTTTTTTTGCATTTTTTTTTACATTTTTTTGCATTTTTTTGCATTTTTTTTTGCATTTTTTTGCATTTTTTTTTTTGCATTTTTTTGCATTTTTTTTTTGCATTTTTTTTGCATTTTTTTTGCATTATTTTTTGCATTTTTTTGCATTTTTTTTTGCATTTTTTTGGCATTTTTTTTGCATTTTTTTTGCATTATTTTTTGCATTTTTTTGCATTTTTTTTTGCATTTTTTTGCATTTTTTTTGCATTTTTTTTTACATTTTTTTGCATTTTTTTGCATTTTTTTTTGCATTTTTTTGCATTTTTTTTTACATTTTTTTGGCATTTTTTTTGCATTTTTTTGTGGTTTTTTTTGCATTTTTTTGCATTTTTTTTTGCATTTTTTTGTTTTTTTTTTGCATTTTTTTTGCATTTTTTTTTGCATTTTTTTGCATTATTTTTTGCATTTTTTTGCATTTTTTTTGCATTTTTTTGCATTTTTTTTTTACATTTTTTTGGCATTTTTTTGCATTTTTTGCATTTTTTTTGCATTTTTTTTGCATTTTTTTTGCATTTTTTTTTTTTACATTTTTCTTTGCATTTTTTTTGCATTTTTTTTTACATTTTTTTGCATTTTTTGCATTTTTTTTTGCATTTTTTTGCATTTTTTTTTACATTTTTTTGGCATTTTTTTTGCATTTTTTTGCATTTTTTTTTGCATTTTTTTGCATTTTTTTGCATTTTTTTGCATTTTTTTTTTGCATTTTTTTTGCATTTTTTTTTGCATTTTTTTTTGCATTTTTTTTTTTACATTTTTTTTTGCATTTTTTTTGCATTTTTTTGCATTTTTTTTACATTTTTTTGGCATTTTTTTTGCATTTTTTTGCATTTTTTTTTGCATTTTTTTGCATTTTTTTTTGCATTTTTTTTGCATTTTTTTTGCATTTTTTTTGCATTTTTTTTGCATTTTTTTGCATTTTTTTTGCATTTTTTTTGCATTTTTTTTTACATTTTTTTGCATTATTTTTTGCATTTTTTTGCATTTTTTTGCATTTTTTTTGCATTTTTTTTGCATTATTTTTTGCATTTTTTTTGCATTTTTTTTGCATTTTTTTTGCATTTTTTTTGCATTTTTTTTTACATTTTTTTGCATTTTTTTGCATTTTTTTTTGCATTTTTTTGCATTTTTTTTTACATTTTTTTGGCATTTTTTTGGCATTTTTTTGCATTTTTTTTTACATTTTTTTGCATTTTTTTGCATTTTTTTTTGCATTTTTTTGCATTTTTTTTTACATTTTTTTGGCATTTTTTTTGCATTTTTTTGCATTTTTTTTTGCATTTTTTTGCATTTTTTTTTGCATTTTTTTTGCATTTTTTTTTGCATTTTTTTGCATTATTTTTTGCATTTTTTTTGCATTTTTTTTGCATTTTTTTGCATTTTTTTTTGCATTTTTTTGCATTTTTTTTTGCATTTTTTTGAATTTTTTTTTGCATTTTTTTTGCATTATTTTTTGCATTTTTTTGGCATTTTTTTTGCATTTTTTTGCATTTTTTTTTGCATTTTTTTGCATTTTTTTTTGCATTTTTTTGCAATTTTTTTTGCATTTTTTTTTGCATTTTTTTTTTGCATTTTTTTGCATTATTTTTTGCATTTTTTTGCATTTTTTTGGCATTTTTTTTGCATTTTTTTTGCATTATTTTTTGCATTTTTTTGCATTTTTTTTTTGCATTTTTTTTGCATTTTTTTTGCATTTTTTTTTTACATTTTTTTGCATTTTTTTGCATTTTTTTTTGCATTTTTTTTGCATTTTTTTTGCATTTTTTTTTACATTTTTTTGCATTTTTTTGCATTTTTTTTGCATTTTTTTGCATTTTTTTTGCATTTTTTTGCATTTTTTTTGCATTTTTTTTGCATTTTTTTGCATTATTTTTTGCATTTTTTTGCATTTTTTGGCATTTTTTTGCATTTTTTTTGCATTATTTTTTGCATTTTTTTTGCATTTTTTTGCATTTTTTTTGCATTTTTTTTGCATTTTTTTTTACATTTTTTTGCATTTTTTTGCATTTTTTTTTACATTTTTTTGGCATTTTTTTGCATTTTTTTTTACATTTTTTTGCATTTTTTTGCATTTTTTTTTGCATTTTTTTGCATTTTTTTTTACATTTTTTTGGCATTTTTTTTGCATTTTTTTGCATTTTTTTTTGCATTTTTTTGCATTTTTTTTTGCATTTTTTTGCATTTTTTTTTGCATTTTTTTTGCATTTTTTTTGCATTTTTTTGCATTATTTTTTGCATTTTTTTGCATTTTTTTTTGCATTTTTTTGCATTTTTTTTTGCATTTTTTTGCATTTTTTTTTGCATTTTTTTGAATTTTTTTTTGCATTTTTTTTGCATTATTTTTTGCATTTTTTTGGCATTTTTTTTGCATTTTTTTGCATTTTTTTTTGCATTTTTTTGCATTT
>JAKRKW010000451.1:0-25719 GCA_023566125.1 Zingel zingel
GTGGGTTTTTTTGCATTTTTTTTGTGGGTTTTATTGCATTTTTTTTTGCATTTTTTGTGGGTTTTTTTGCATTTTTTTGTGGTTTTTTTTGCATTTTTTGTGGTTTTTTGCATTTTTTTGCATTTTTTGTGGGTTTTTTTGCATTTTTTGTGGGTTTTTTTTTGCATTTTTTTTGCATTTTTTTTGTGTTTTTTTGCATTTTTTTTTGCATTTTTTGTGGTTTTTTTTGCATTTTTTTGTGGGTTTTTTTTGCATTTTTTTTTGCATTTTTTGTGTTTTTTTTTGCATTTTTTTTCCATTTTTTTTGTGTTTTTTTTTGCATTTTTTTTGCATTTTTTTTGCAATTTTTTTGCATTTTTTTTGCATTTTTTTGTGGGTTTTTTTGCATTTTTGTGGGTTTTTTTGCATTTTTTTTGCATTTTTTGTGGTTTTTTTTTGCATTTTTTTTGCATTTTTTTTGCATTTTTTGTGGGTTTTTTTGCATTTTTTTGTGGGTTTTTTTGCATTTTTTTTGCATTTTTTTTGTGGTTTTTTTTTGCATTTTTTTTGTGTTTTTTTGCATTTTTTTGCATTTTTTGTGTTTTTTTTTTTGCATTTTTTTTGCATTTTTTTTGCATTTTTTTTGCATTTTTTGTGGGTTTTTTTTGCATTTTTTTGTGGGTTTTTTTGCATTTTTTTGTCGGTTTTTTTGCAATTTTTTTTTGCATTTTTTGTGGTTTTTTTTGCATTTTTTTTGTGTTTTTTTTGTGTTTTTTTGCATTTTTTTTTGCATTTTTTTGTGTTTTTTTGCATTTTTTTTGCATTTTTGGTGGGTTATTTTTGCATTTTTTTGTGGGTTTTTTAGCATTTTTTTTGCATTTTTTGTGGGTTTTTTTTGCATTTTTTGTGTTTTTTTTTGCATTTTTTTTGCATTTTTTTTGTGTTTTTTTGCATTTTTTTTTGCATTTTTTTGTGTTTTTTTGCATTTTTTTTGCATTTTTGGTGGGTTATTTTTGCATTTTTTTGTGGGTTTTTTTGCATTTTTTTTGCATTTTTTGTGCATTTTTTGTGGGTTTTTTTGCATTTTTTTGTGGGTTTTTTTGCATTTTTTTTGCATTTTTTAGTGGGTTTTTTGCATTTTTTTGTGGGTTTTTATTGCATTTTTTTTGCATTTTTTGTGGTTTTTTTTGCATTTTTTTGTGTTTTTTTTGCATTTTTTTGTGGGTTTTTTTGCATTTTTTTGTGGGTTTTATTGCATTTTTTTTTGCATTTTTTGTGGGTTTTTTTGCATTTTTTTGTGTTTTTTTTTGCATTTTTTTGTGGGTTTTTTTTGCATTTTTTTGCATTTTTTTGTGGGTTTTTTTGCATTTTTTGTGGGTTTTTTTTGCATTTTTTTTGCATTTTTTGTGGTTTTTTTTGCATTTTTTTGTGGGTTTTTTTGCATTTTTTTTTGCATTTTTTGTGTTTTTTTTTGCATTTTTTTTGCATTTTTTTGTGTTTTTTTTGCATTTTTTTTGCATTTTTTTTGCATTTTTTTTGCATTTTTTTTGCATTTTTTTTGCATTTTTTTGTGGGTTTTTTTGCATTTTTGTGGTTTTTTTGCATTTTTTTTGCATTTTTTGTGGTTTTTTTTGCATTTTTTTTGCATTTTTTTTGCATTTTTTTTGTGTTTTTTTGCATTTTTTTTGCATTTTTTGTGGGTTTTTTTGCATTTTTTTGTGGGTTTTTTTGCATTTTTTTTGCATTTTTTTGTGGTTTTTTTTGCATTTTTTTTGCATTTTTTTTGTGTTTTTTTGCATTTTTTTTGCATTTTTTGTGTTTTTTTTTTGCATTTTTTTTGCATTTTTTTTGCATTTTTTTTGCATTTTTTGTGGGTTTTTTTTGCATTTTTTTGTGGGTTTTTTTGCATTTTTTTGTCGGTTTTTTTGCAATTTTTTTTTGCATTTTTTGTGGTTTTTTTTGCATTTTTTTTGTGTTTTTTTGCATTTTTTTGTGGGTTTTTTTGCATTTTTTTTGTGTTTTTTTTGCATTTTTTTGTGGGTTTTTTAGCATTTTTTTTGCATTTTTTGTGGTTTTTTTTTGCATTTTTTGTGTTTTTTTTTGCATTTTTTTTGCATTGTTTTTGTGTTTTTTTGCATTTTTTTTTGCATTTTTTGTGGGTTTTTTTGCATTTTTTTTGCATTTTTTGTGTTTTTTTTTGCATTTTTTTGTGTTTTTTTGCATTTTTTTTTGCATTTTTTGTGGGTTTTTTTGCATTTTTTTTGCATTTTTTTTTGCATTTTTTGTGTTTTTTTTTGCATTTTTTTTGCATTTTTTTTGCATTTTTTTGCATTTTTTTTGCATTTTTTTTGCATTTTTTTGTGGGTTTTTTTGCATTTTTTTTGCATTTTTTGTGGGTTTTTTTGCATTTTTTTTGCATTTTTTTTGTGTTTTTTTGCATTTTTTTTGCATTTTTTGTGGTTTTTTTTGCATTTTTTTGCATTTTTTTTTGCATTTTTTGTGGGTTTTTTTGCATTTTTTGTGGGTTTTTTTTGCATTTTTTTTGCATTTTTTTTGTGTTTTTTTGCATTTTTTTTGCATTTTTTTTGCATTTTTTTTTGCATTTTTTATGGGGTTTTTTGCATTTTTTTTGCATTTTTTTGCATTTTTTTGCATTTTTTTTGCATTTTTTTTGCATTTTTTTTGCATTTTTTGTGGGTTTTTTTGCATTTTTTTGTGGGTTTTTTTGCATTTTTTTTGCATTTTTTAGTGGGTTTTTTTGCATTTTTTTGTGGGTTTTATTGCATTTTTTTTGCATTTTTTGTGGGTTTTTTTGCATTTTTTTTGTGTTTTTTTTGCATTTTTTTGTGGGTTTTTTTGCATTTTTTTGTGGGTTTTATTGCATTTTTTTTGCATTTTTTGTGGGTTTTTTTGCATTTTTTTGTGTTTTTTTTGCATTTTTTTGTGGGTTTTTTTGCATTTTTTTGCATTTTTTTGTGGGTTTTTTTGCATTTTTTGTGGGTTTTTTTTGCATTTTTTTTGCATTTTTTTTTGTTTTTTTTTGCATTTTTTTTTGCATTTTTTGTGGTTTTTTTGCATTTTTTTGTGGGTTTTTTTGCATTTTTTTTTTGCATTTTTGTGTTTTTTTTTGCATTTTTTTTGCATTTTTTTTGTGTTTTTTGCATTTTTTTTGCATTTTTTTTGCATTTTTTTTGCATTTTTTTTGCATTTTTTTTGCATTTTTTTGTGGGTTTTTTTTGCATTTTTGTGGGTTTTTTTGCATTTTTTTTGCATTTTTTGTGGTTTTTTTTTGCATTTTTTTTGCATTTTTTTTGCATTTTTTTTGCATTTTTTTTGTGTTTTTTTGCATTTTTTTTGCATTTTTTGTGGGTTTTTTTTGCATTTTTTTTTTGCATTTTTTGTGTTTTTTTTGCATTTTTTGTGTTTTTTTGCATTTTTTTTGCATTTTTTGTGGGGTTTTTCGCATTTTTTTTGCATTTTTTTTTGCATTTTTTTGTGTTTTTTTTGCATTTTTTTTGTGTTTTTTTTGCATTTTTTTGTGGGTTTTTTTGCAATTTTTTTTTGCATTTTTTGTGGTTTTTTTTGCATTTTTTTGTGTTTTTTTTGCATTTTTTTGTGGGTTTTTTTGCATTTTTTTTGTGTTTTTTTTGCATTTTTTGTGGGTTTTTTAGCATTTTTTTTGCATTTTTTGTGGGTTTTTTTTGCATTTTTTGTGTTTTTTTTTGCATTTTTTTTTGCATTTTTTGTGGGTTTTTTTGCATTTTTTTTGTTTTTTTGCATTTTTTTTTGCATTTTTTGTGGGTTTTTTTGCATTTTTTTTGCATTTTTTTTTGCATTTTTTGTGTTTTTTTTTTGCATTTTTTTTTTGTGTTTTTTTGCATTTTTTTTGCATTTTTTGTGGGTTTTTTTGCATTTTTTTTGCATTTTTTGTGGGTTTTTTTGCATTTTTTTTTGCATTTTTTGTGGGTTTTTTTGCATTTTTTTTGCATTTTTTGTGGTTTTTTTGCATTTTTTTTTGCATTTTTTGTGGTTTTTTTTGCATTTTTTTGCATTTTTTTTTGCATTTTTTGCATTTTTTTTTGCATTTTTTTATGGGTTTTTTTGCATTTTTTTTGCATTTTTTTTGTGTTTTTTTTGCATTTTTTTTGCATTTTTTTGTGGTTTTTTTTGCATTTTTTGTGAGTTTTTTTGCATTTTTTTGCATTTTTTTTGCATTTTTTGTGGGGTTTTTGCATTTTTTTTGCATTTTTTTTGCATTTTTTGTGGGGTTTTTTGCATTTTTTTTGCATTTTTTTTGCATTTTTTGTGGTTTTTTTTGCATTTTTTTTGCATTTTTTTGCGTTTTTTTGTTTGTTTTTTTTGCATTTTTTTGTGGGTTTTTTTGCATTTTTTTTTGCATTTTTTTGTGTTTTTTTGCATTTTTTTTGCATTTTTTGTGGGTTTTTTTTGCATTTTTTTGTGGGTTTTTTTGCATTTTTTTTGCATTTTTTGTGCATTTTTTGTGGGTTTTTTTGCATTTTTTTGTGGGTTTTTTTGCATTTTTTTTGCATTTTTTAGTGGGTTTTTTTGCATTTTTTTGTGGGTTTTATTGCATTTTTTGTGGGTTTTTTTGCATTTTTTTGTGTTTTTTTTGCATTTTTTTGTGGGTTTTTTTGCATTTTTTGTGGGTTTTATTGCATTTTTTTTTGCATTTTTTGTGGGTTTTTTTGCATTTTTTTGTGTTTTTTTTGCATTTTTTTGTGGGTTTTTTTGCATTTTTTTGCATTTTTTTGTGGGTTTTTTTGCATTTTTTGTGGGTTTTTTTTGCATTTTTTTTGCATTTTTTTTGTGTTTTTTTGCATTTTTTTTTGCATTTTTTGTGGTTTTTTTTGCATTTTTTTGTGGTTTTTTTGCATTTTTTTTTGCATTTTTTGTGTTTTTTTTTGCATTTTTTTTGCATTTTTTTGTGTTTTTTTGCATTTTTTTTGCATTTTTTTTGCATTTTTTTTGCATTTTTTTTGCATTTTTTTGTGGGTTTTTTTGCATTTTTGTGGGTTTTTTTGCATTTTTTTTGCATTTTTTGTGGTTTTTTTTGCATTTTTTTTGCATTTTTTTTGCATTTTTTTTGTGTTTTTTTGCATTTTTTTTGCATTTTTTGTGGGTTTTTTTGCATTTTTTTGTGGGTTTTTTTGCATTTTTTTTGCATTTTTTTGTGGTTTTTTTTGCATTTTTTTTGCATTTTTTTTGTGTTTTTTTGCATTTTTTTTGCATTTTTTGTTTTTTTTTTGCATTTTTTTTGCATTTTTTTTGCATTTTTTTTGCATTTTTTGTGGGGTTTTTTTGCATTTTTTTTTTGCATTTTTTGTGTTTTTTTTGCATTTTTTGTGTTTTTTTGCATTTTTTTGCATTTTTTGTGGGGTTTTTCGCATTTTTTTTGCATTTTTTTTGCATTTTTTTGTGTTTTTTTTGCATTTTTTTTGTGTTTTTTTTGCATTTTTTTGTGGGTTTTTTTGCAATTTTTTTTTGCATTTTTTGTGGTTTTTTTTGCATTTTTTTGTGTTTTTTTTGCATTTTTTTGTGGGGTTTTTTTGCATTTTTTTTGTGTTTTTTTTGCATTTTTTGTGGGTTTTTTAGCATTTTTTTTGCATTTTTTGTGGGTTTTTTTTGCATTTTTTGTGTTTTTTTTTGCATTTTTTTTGCATTTTTTTTGTTTTTTTGCATTTTTTTTTGCATTTTTTGTGGGTTTTTTTGCATTTTTTTTTTGCATTTTTTGTGGGTTTTTTTGCATTTTTTTTGTTTTTTTGCATTTTTTTTTGCATTTTTTGTGGGTTTTTTTGCATTTTTTTTGCATTTTTTTTTGCATTTTTTGTGTTTTTTTTTGCATTTTTTTTGTGTTTTTTTGCATTTTTTTTGCATTTTTTGTGGGTTTTTTTGCATTTTTTTGCATTTTTTTTTGCATTTTTTGTGGGTTTTTTTGCATTTTTTTTTGCATTTTTTGTGGGTTTTTTTTGCATTTTTTTTTGCATTTTTTGTGGTTTTTTTTGCATTTTTTTGCATTTTTTTTGCATTTTTTTATGGGTTTTTTTGCATTTTTTTTGCATTTTTTTTGTGTTTTTTTTGCATTTTTTTTGCATTTTTTTTGCATTTTTTGTGGGTTTTTTTGCATTTTTTTGCATTTTTTTTTGCATTTTTTGTGGGGTTTTTGCATTTTTTTTGCATTTTTTTTGCATTTTTTGTGGGGTTTTTTGCATTTTTTTTGCATTTTTTTTGCATTTTTTGTGGTTTTTTTTGCATTTTTTTTGCATTTTTTTTGCGTTTTTTTGTTTGTTTTTTTTGCATTTTTTTGTGGGTTTTTTTGCATTTTTTTTGCATTTTTTTGTGTTTTTTTGCATTTTTTTTGCATTTTTTGTGGGTTATTTTTGCATTTTTTTGTGGGTTTTTTTGCATTTTTTTTGCATTTTTTGTGCATTTTTTGTGGGTTTTTTTGCATTTTTTTGTGGGTTTTTTTGCATTTTTTTTGCATTTTTTAGTGGGTTTTTTTGCATTTTTTTGTGGGTTTTATTGCATTTTTTTTGCATTTTTTGTGGGGTTTTTTTGCATTTTTTTGTGTTTTTTTTGCATTTTTTTGTGGGTTTTTTTGCATTTTTTTGTGGGTTTTATTGCATTTTTTTTTGCATTTTTTGTGGGTTTTTTTGCATTTTTTTGTGTTTTTTTTGCATTTTTTTGTGGGTTTTTTTGCATTTTTTTGCATTTTTTTGTGGGTTTTTTTGAATTTTTTGTGGGGTTTTTTTGCATTTTTTTTGCATTTTTTTTGTGTTTTTTTGCATTTTTTTTTGCATTTTTTGTGGTTTTTTTTGCATTTTTTTGTGGGTTTTTTTGCATTTTTTTTTGCATTTTTTGTGTTTTTTTTTGCATTTTTTTTGCATTTTTTTTGTGTTTTTTTGCATTTTTTTTGCATTTTTTTTGCATTTTTTTTGCATTTTTTTTTGCATTTTTTTGTGGGTTTTTTTGCATTTTTGTGGGTTTTTTTGCATTTTTTTTGCATTTTTTGTGGTTTTTTTTGCATTTTTTTTGCATTTTTTTTGCATTTTTTTGTGGGTTTTTTTGCATTTTTTTTGCATTTTTTTGTGGTTTTTTTTGCATTTTTTTTGCATTTTTTTTGTGTTTTTTTGCATTTTTTTTGCATTTTTTGTGTTTTTTTTTTGCATTTTTTTTGCATTTTTTTTGCATTTTTTTTGCATTTTTTTTGCATTTTTTGTGGGTTTTTTTTGCATTTTTTTTTTTGCATTTTTTGTGTTTTTTTTGCATTTTTTGTGTTTTTTTGCATTTTTTTTTGCATTTTTTGTGGGGTTTTTCGCATTTTTTTTGCATTTTTTTTGCATTTTTTTGTGTTTTTTTGCATTTTTTTTGTGTTTTTTTTGCATTTTTTTGTGGTTTTTTTTGCAATTTTTTTTTGCATTTTTTGTGGTTTTTTTTGCATTTTTTTTGTGTTTTTTTTGCATTTTTTTGTGGGTTTTTTTTGCATTTTTTTTGTGTTTTTTTTGCATTTTTTTTGGGGTTTTTTAGCATTTTTTTTGCATTTTTTGTGGGTTTTTTTTGCATTTTTTGTGTTTTTTTTTGCATTTTTTTGCATTTTTTTTGTTTTTTTGCATTTTTTTTTGCATTTTTTGTGGGGTTTTTTGCATTTTTTTTTGCATTTTTTGTGGTTTTTTTTGCATTTTTTTTGTGTTTTTTTTGCATTTTTTTTTGCATTTTTTGTGGGTTTTTTTGCATTTTTTTTGCATTTTTTTTGCATTTTTGTGTTTTTTTGCATTTTTTTTGCATTTTTTGTGGGTTTTTTTGCATTTTTTTTTGCATTTTTTGTGGGTTTTTTTGCATTTTTTTTGCATTTCTGGTGGGTTTTTTTGCATTTTTTTTTGCATTTTTTGTGGTTTTTTTTGCATTTTTTGTGGGTTTTTTAGCATTTTTTTAGCATTTTTTGTGGGTTTTTTTTGCATTTTTTGTGTTTTTTTTTGCATTTTTTTTGCATTTTTTTTGTTTTTTTGCATTTTTTTTTGCATTTTTTGTGGGTTTTTTTGCATTTTTTTTTTGCATTTTTTGTGGGTTTTTTTGCATTTTTTTTGTTTTTTTGCATTTTTTTTTGCATTTTTTGTGGGTTTTTTTGCATTTTTTTTGCATTTTTTTTTTGCATTTTTTGTGTTTTTTTTTGCATTTTTTTTGTGTTTTTTTGCATTTTTTTTGCATTTTTTGTGGGTTTTTTTGCATTTTTTTTGCATTTTTTTGCATTTTTTTTGCATTTTTTGTGGGTTTTTTTGCATTTTTTTTGCATTTTTTGTGGGTTTTTTTGCATTTTTTTTTTGCATTTTTTGTGGTTTTTTTTGCATTTTTTTGCATTTTTTTTTGCATTTTTTTATGGGTTTTTTTGCATTTTTTTTGCATTTTTTTTGTGTTTTTTTTGCATTTTTTTTGCATTTTTTTGTGGTTTTTTTGCATTTTTTGTGGGTTTTTTTGCATTTTTTTGCATTTTTTTTTGCATTTTTTGTGGGTTTTTGCATTTTTTTTGCATTTTTTTTGCATTTTTTGTGGGGTTTTTTGCATTTTTTTTGCATTTTTTTTGCATTTTTTGTGGTTTTTTTTGCATTTTTTTTGCATTTTTTTGCGTTTTTTTGTTTGTTTTTTTTCCATTTTTTTATGTGTTTTTTTGCATTTTTTTTTGCATTTTTTGTGGGTTATTTTTGCATTTTTTTGTGGGTTTTTTTGCATTTTTTTTGCATTTTTTGTGCATTTTTTGTGGGTTTTTTTGCATTTTTTGTGGGTTTTTTGCATTTTTTTTGCATTTTTTAGTGGGTTTTTTTGCATTTTTTTGTGGGTTTTATTGCATTTTTTTTGCATTTTTTGTGGGTTTTTTTGCATTTTTTTGTGTTTTTTTTGCATTTTTTTGTGGGTTTTTTTGCATTTTTTTGTGGGTTTTATTGCATTTTTTTTTGCATTTTTGTGGGTTTTTTTGCATTTTTTTGTGTTTTTTTTGCATTTTTTTGTGGGTTTTTTTGCATTTTTTTGCATTTTTTTGTGGGTTTTTTTGCATTTTTGTGGGGTTTTTTTGCATTTTTTTTGCATTTTTTTTGCATTTTTTTTGCATTTTTTTGCATTTTTTTGTGGGTTTTTTTGCATTTTTGTGGTTTTTTTTGCATTTTTTTTGCATTTTTTGTGGTTTTTTTTGCATTTTTTTTGCATTTTTTTTTGCATTTTTTTGTGGGTTTTTTTGCATTTTTTTTGCATTTTTTTGTGGTTTTTTTTGCATTTTTTTTGCATTTTTTTTGTGTTTTTTTGCATTTTTTTTGCATTTTTTGTGTTTTTTTTTTGCATTTTTTTTGCATTTTTTTTGCATTTTTTTTGCATTTTTTTTGCATTTTTTGTGGGTTTTTTTTGCATTTTTTTTTTGCATTTTTTGTGTTTTTTTTGCATTTTTTTTGCATTTTTTGTGGGGTTTTTCGCATTTTTTTTGCATTTTTTTTGCATTTTTTTGTGTTTTTTTTGCATTTTTTTGGTGTTTTTTTTGCATTTTTTTGTGGGTTTTTTTTGCATTTTTTTTGTGTTTTTTTTGCATTTTTTTGGGGGTTTTTTAGCATTTTTTTTGCATTTTTTGTGGGTTTTTTTTGCATTTTTTGTGTTTTTTTTTGCATTTTTTTTGCATTTTTTTTGTTTTTTTGCATTTTTTTTTGCATTTTTTGTGGGTTTTTTTGCATTTTTTTTTGCATTTTTTGTGGTTTTTTTTGCATTTTTTTTGTGTTTTTTTTGCATTTTTTTTTGCATTTTTTGTGGGTTTTTTTGCATTTTTTTTGCATTTTTTTTTGCATTTTTGTGTTTTTTTGCATTTTTTTTGCATTTTTTGTGGGTTTTTTTGCATTTTTTTTTGCATTTTTTGTGGGTTTTTTTGCATTTTTTTTGCATTTCTGGTGGGTTTTTTTGCATTTTTTTTTGCATTTTTTGTGGTTTTTTTTGCATTTTTTTGCATTTTTTTTTGCATTTTTTGCATTTTTTTTTGCATTTTTTGTGGGTTTTTTTGCATTTTTTTTGCATTTTTTGTGGGTTTTTTTGCATTTTTTTTTGCATTTTTTGTGGTTTTTTTTGCATTTTTTTGCATTTTTTTTTGCATTTTTTGCATTTTTTTTTGCATTTTTTTATGGGTTTTTTTGCATTTTTTTTGCATTTTTTTTGTGTTTTTTTTGCATTTTTTTTGCATTTTTTTGTGGTTTTTTTTGCATTTTTTGTGGGTTTTTTTGCATTTTTTTGCATTTTTTTTTGCATTTTTTGTGGGGTTTTTGCATTTTTTTTGCATTTTTTTTGCATTTTTTTGCATTTTTTTTGCATTTTTTTTGCATTTTTTGTGGTTTTTTTTGCATTTTTTTTGCATTTTTTTGCGTTTTTTTGTTTGTTTTTTTTGCATTTTTTTGTGGGTTTTTTTGCATTTTTTTTTGCATTTTTTTGTGTTTTTTTGCATTTTTTTTGCATTTTTTGTGGGTTTTTTTTGCATTTTTTTGTGGGTTTTTTTGCATTTTTTTTGCATTTTTTGTGGGTTTTTTTGCATTTTTTTTGCATTTTTTGTGGGTTTTTTTGCATTTTTTTTGCATTTTTTTGTGTTTTTTTGCATTTTTTTTTGCATTTTTTGTGTTTTTTTTTGCATTTTTTTTGCATTTTTTTTTGCATTTTTTGTGGGTTTTTTTGCATTTTTTTTTGTGTTTTTTTGCATTTTTTTTTTGCATTTTTTGTGGGGTTTTTTTGCATTTTTTTTGCATTTTTTGTGGGGTTTTTTGCATTTTTTTTGCATTTTTTTTGCATTTTTTTTGCATTTTTTTTGCATTTTTTTGTGGGTTTTTTTGCATTTTTGTGGGTTTTTTTTCATTTTTTTTGCATTTTTTGTGGTTTTTTTTGCATTTTTTTTGCATTTTTTTTGCATTTTTTTTGTGTTTTTTTGCATTTTTTTTGCATTTTTTGTGGCTTTTTTTGCATTTTTTTGTGGGTTTTTTTGCATTTTTTTTGCATTTTTTTGTGGTTTTTTTTGCATTTTTTTTGCATTTTTTTTGTGTTTTTTTGCATTTTTTTTGCATTTTTTGTGTTTTTTTTTTGCATTTTTTTTGCATTTTTTTTGCATTTTTTTTGCATTTTTTGTGGGGTTTTTTTGCATTTTTTTTTTGCATTTTTTGTGTTTTTTTTGCATTTTTTGTGTTTTTTTGCATTTTTTTTGCATTTTTTGTGGGGTTTTTCGCATTTTTTTTGCATTTTTTTTGCATTTTTTTGTGTTTTTTTTGCATTTTTTTTGTGTTTTTTTTGCATTTTTTTGTGGGTTTTTTTGCAATTTTTTTTTGCATTTTTTGTGGTTTTTTTTGCATTTTTTTTGTGTTTTTTTTGCATTTTTTTGCATTTTTTTTGTGTTTTTTTTGCATTTTTTTTGCATTTTTTTTGTGTTTTTTTTGCATTTTTTTTGCATTTTTTTGTGGTTTTTTTTGCATTTTTTGTGGGTTTTTTTGCATTTTTTTGCATTTTTTTTTGCATTTTTTGTGGGGTTTTTGCATTTTTTTTGCATTTTTTTTGCATTTTTTTTGCATTTTTTTTGCATTTTTTTTGCATTTTTTGTGGTTTTTTTTGCATTTTTTTTGCATTTTTTTGCGTTTTTTTGTTTGTTTTTTTTGCATTTTTTTGTGGGTTTTTTTGCATTTTTTTTTGCATTTTTTTGTGTTTTTTTGCATTTTTTTTGCATTTTTTGTGGGTTTTTTTTGCATTTTTTTGTGGGTTTTTTTGCATTTTTTTTGCATTTTTTGTGGGTTTTTTTGCATTTTTTTTGCATTTTTTGTGGGTTTTTTTGCATTTTTTTTGCATTTTTTTTGTGTTTTTTTGCATTTTTTTTTGCATTTTTTGTGTTTTTTTTTGCATTTTTTTTGCATTTTTTTTTGCATTTTTTGTGGGTTTTTTTGCATTTTTTTTTGTGTTTTTTTGCATTTTTTTTTTGCATTTTTTGTGGGGTTTTTTTGCATTTTTTTTGCATTTTTTGTGGGGTTTTTTGCATTTTTTTTGCATTTTTTTTGCATTTTTTTTGCATTTTTTTTGCATTTTTTTGTGGGTTTTTTTGCATTTTTGTGGGTTTTTTTTCATTTTTTTTTGCATTTTTTGTGGTTTTTTTTGCATTTTTTTTGCATTTTTTTTGCATTTTTTTTGTGTTTTTTTGCATTTTTTTTGCATTTTTTGTGGGTTTTTTTGCATTTTTTTGTGGGTTTTTTTGCATTTTTTTTGCATTTTTTTGTGGGTTTTTTTGCATTTTTTTTGCATTTTTTTTGTGTTTTTTTGCATTTTTTTTGCATTTTTTGTGTTTTTTTTTTGCATTTTTTTTGCATTTTTTTTGCATTTTTTTTGCATTTTTTGTGGGGTTTTTTTGCATTTTTTTTTTGCATTTTTTGTGTTTTTTTTGCATTTTTTGTGTTTTTTTGCATTTTTTT
This sequence comes from Zingel zingel, assembly GCA_023566125.1. NCBI lineage: Eukaryota > Metazoa > Chordata > Actinopteri > Perciformes > Percidae > Zingel > Zingel zingel. Next base: position 12,450 of record JAKRKW010000451.1, read on the forward strand.
TGCATTTTTTGTGGGGTTTTTCGCATTTTTTTTGCATTTTTTTTGCATTTTTTTTGTGTTTTTTTTGCATTTTTTGTGGGTTTTTTTGCAATTTTTTTTTGCATTTTTTGTGGTTTTTTTTGCATTTTTTTTGTGTTTTTTTGCATTTTTTTTTGCATTTTTTGTGGGTTTTTTTGCATTTTTTTTGCATTTTTTTTTGCATTTTTTGTGTTTTTTTTTGCATTTTTTTGTTTTTTTGCATTTTTTTTGCATTTTTTGTGGGTTTTTTTGCATTTTTTTTGCATTTTTTGTGGGTTTTTTTGCATTTTTTTTTGCATTTTTTGTGTTTTTTTTGCATTTTTTGTGTTTTTTTGCATTTTTTTTGCATTTTTTGTGGGGTTTTTCGCATTTTTTTTGCATTTTTTTTTGCATTTTTTTTGTGTTTTTTTTGCATTTTTTTGTGGGTTTTTTTTGCAATTTTTTTTTGCATTTTTTGTGGTTTTTTTTGCATTTTTTTGTGTTTTTTTGCATTTTTTTTTGCATTTTTTGTGGGTTTTTTTGCATTTTTTTTGCATTTTTTTTTGCATTTTTTGTGTTTTTTTTTGCATTTTTTTTGTTTTTTTGCATTTTTTTTGCATTTTTTGTGGGTTTTTTTGCATTTTTTTTGCATTTTTTGTGGGTTTTTTTGCATTTTTTTTTGCATTTTTTGTGGGTTTTTTTGCATTTTTTTTGCATTTTTTGTGGGTTTTTTTGCATTTTTTTTTGCATTTTTTGTGGTTTTTTTTGCATTTTTTTGCATTTTTTTTTGCATTTTTTGCATTTTTTTTTGCATTTTTTTATGGGTTTTTTTGCATTTTTTTTGCATTTTTTTTGTGTTTTTTTTGCATTTTTTTTGCATTTTTTTGTGGTTTTTTTTGCATTTTTTGTGGGTTTTTTTTGCATTTTTTTGCATTTTTTTTTGCATTTTTTGTGGGGTTTTTGCATTTTTTTTGCATTTTTTTTGCATTTTTTGTGGGGTTTTTTGCATTTTTTTTGCATTTTTTTTGCATTTTTTGTGGTTTTTTTTGCATTTTTTTGCATTTTTTTGCGTTTTTTTGTTTGTTTTTTTTGCATTTTTTTGTGGGTTTTTTTGCATTTTTTTTTGCATTTTTTTGTGTTTTTTTGCATTTTTTTTGCATTTTTGTGGGTTTTTTTTGCATTTTTTGTGGGTTTTTTTGCATTTTTTTTGCATTTTTTGTGGGTTTTTTTGCATTTTTTTTGCATTTTTTTTGTGTTTTTTTGCATTTTTTTTGCATTTTTTGTGTTTTTTTTTGCATTTTTTTTTGCATTTTTTGTGGTTTTTTTTGCATTTTTTTTGTGTTTTTTTGCATTTTTTTTTTGCATTTTTTGTGGGTTTTTTTGCATTTTTTTTGCATTTTTTGTGGGTTTTTTTGCATTTTTTTTGCATTTTTTTTTGCATTTTTTGTGTTTTTTTTTGCATTTTTTTTGTGTTTTTTTGCATTTTTTTTGCATTTTTTGTGGGTTTTTTTGCATTTTTTTTGCATTTTTTGTGGGTTTTTTTGCATTTTTTTTTGCATTTTTTGTGGGTTTTTTTGCATTTTTTTTGCATTTTTTGTGGGTTTTTTTGCATTTTTTTTTGCATTTTTTGTGGTTTTTTTTGCATTTTTTTGCATTTTTTTTTGCATTTTTTGCATTTTTTTTTGCATTTTTTTATGGGTTTTTTTGCATTTTTTTTGCATTTTTTTTGTGTTTTTTTTGCATTTTTTTTGCATTTTTTTGTGTTTTTTTTTGCATTTTTTGTGGGTTTTTTTGCATTTTTTTGCATTTTTTTTTGCATTTTTTGTGGGGTTTTTGCATTTTTTTTGCATTTTTTTTGCATTTTTTGTGGGGTTTTTTGCATTTTTTTTGCATTTTTTTTGCATTTTTTGTGGTTTTTTTTGCATTTTTTTTGCATTTTTTTGCGTTTTTTTGTTTGTTTTTTTTGCATTTTTTTGTGGGTTTTTTTGCATTTTTTTTTGCATTTTTTTGTGTTTTTTTGCATTTTTTTTGCATTTTTTGTGGGTTTTTTTTGCATTTTTTTGTGGGTTTTTTTGCATTTTTTTTGCATTTTTTGTGGGTTTTTTTGCATTTTTTTTGCATTTTTTTTGTGTTTTTTTGCATTTTTTTTTGCATTTTTTGTGTTTTTTTTTGCATTTTTTTTTTGCATTTTTTTTTGCATTTTTTGTGTTTTTTTGCATTTTTTTTTTGCATTTTTTGTGGGGTTTTTTTGCATTTTTTTTGCATTTTTTGTGGGGTTTTTTGCATTTTTTTTGCATTTTTTGTGGTTTTTTTTGCATTTTTTTGCATTTTTTTTTGCATTTTTTGTGTGTTTTTTTTGCATTTTTTTTGCATTTTTTTGTGTGTTTTTTTTGCATTTTTTGTGTTTTTTTTGCATTTTTTTTGCATTTTTTTCCATTTTTTTTGCATTTTTTGTGTTTTTTTTTGCATTTTTTTTGCATTTTTTTTTGCATTTTTTGTGGGTTTTTTTGCATTTTTTTTTGTGTTTTTTTGCATTTTTTTTTTGCATTTTTTGTGGGTTTTTTTTTGCATTTTTTTTGCATTTTTTGTGGGGTTTTTGCATTTTTTTTGCATTTTTTTTGCATTTTTTGTGGTTTTTTTTGCATTTTTTTTGCATTTTTTTGCGTTTTTTTGTTTGTTTTTTTTGCATTTTTTTGTGGGTTTTTTGCATTTTTTTTTGCATTTTTTTGTGTTTTTTTGCATTTTTTTTGCATTTTTTGTGGGTTTTTTTTGCATTTTTTTGTGGGTTTTTTTGCATTTTTTTTGCATTTTTTGTGGTTTTTTTTGCATTTTTTTTGCATTTTTTGTGGGTTTTTTTGCATTTTTTTTGCATTTTTTTTGTGTTTTTTTGCATTTTTTTTTGCATTTTTTGTGTTTTTTTTGCATTTTTTTTGCATTTTTTTTTGCATTTTTTGTGGGTTTTTTTGCATTTTTTTTTGTGTTTTTTTGCATTTTTTTTTTGCATTTTTTGTGGGGTTTTTTTGCATTTTTTTTGCATTTTTTGTGGGGTTTTTTGCATTTTTTTTGCATTTTTTGTGGTTTTTTTTGCATTTTTTTGCATTTTTTTTTGCATTTTTTGTGTGTTTTTTTTGCATTTTTTGTGTTTTTTTTGCATTTTTTTTGCATTTTTTTCCATTTTTTTTGCATTTTTTGTGTTTTTTTTTGCATTTTTTTTGCATTTTTTTTTGCATTTTTTGTGGGTTTTTTTGCATTTTTTTTGTGTTTTTTTGCATTTTTTTTTTGCATTTTTTGTGGGTTTTTTTTGCATTTTTTTTGCATTTTTTGTGGGGTTTTTTGCATTTTTTTTGCATTTTTTGTGGTTTTTTTTGCATTTTTTTGCATTTTCTTTTGCATTTTTTGTGTGTTTTTTTTGCATTTTTTGTGTTTTTTTTGCATTTTTTTTGCATTTTTTTCCATTTTTTTTGCATTTTTTGTGTTTTTTTTTGCATTTTTTTTGCATTTTTTTTTGCATTTTTTGTGGGTTTTTTTGCATTTTTTTTGTGTTTTTTTGCATTTTTTTTTTGCATTTTTTGTGGGGTTTTTTTGCATTTTTTTTGCATTTTTTGTGGGGTTTTTTGCATTTTTTTTGCATTTTTTGTGGTTTTTTTTGCATTTTTTTGCATTTTCTTTTGCATTTTTTGTGTGTTTTTTTTGCATTTTTTTTGCATTTTTTTGTGTTTTTTTTGCATTTTTTGTGTTTTTCTGCATTTTTTTTGCATTTTTTTCCATTTTTTTTGCATTTTTTGTGGGTTTTTTTGCATTTTTTTTGCATTTTTTTTGCATTTTTTTGTGTGTTTTTTTTGCATTTTTTGTGTTTTTTTTGCATTTTTTTTGCATTTTTTTTCCATTTTTTTTGCATTTTTTGTGGGTTTTTTTGCATTTTTTTGCATTTTTTTTGTGTTTTTTTTGCATTTTTTTTGCATTTTTTTGTGTTTTTTTTTGCATTTTTTGTGGGTTTTTTTGCATTTTTTTTGCATTTTTTTTTGCATTTTTTGTGGGTTTTTTTGCATTTTTTTTGTGTTTTTTTGCATTTTTTTTTGCATTTTTTGTGTTTTTTTTTGCATTTTTTAGGCATTTTTTTGCATTTTTTTTGCATTTTTTTTGCATTTTTTGTGGGTTTTTTTGCATTTTTTTTGCATTTTTTGTGGTTTTTTTTGCATTTTTTTTGCATTTTTTGTGGTTTTTTTTGCATTTTTTTTGCATTTTTTTTGCATTTTTTGTGTTTTTTTTTGCATTTTTTTTGCATTTTTTTTGTGTTTTTTTTGCATTTTTTTTTGCATTTTTTGTGGGTTTTTTTGCATTTTTTTTGCATTTTTTGTGGGGTTTTTTGCATTTTTTTTTGCATTTTTTGTGTTTTTTTTGCATTTTTTTTGCATTTTTTTGTTTTTTTTTGCATTTTTTTTGCATTTTTTGTTTTTTTTTGCATTTTTTTGCATTTTTTTTTGCATTTTTTGTGGGGTTTTTTGCATTTTTTTTGCATTTTTTTTGTTTTTTTTGCATTTTTTTTGCATTTTTTTGTGGTTTTTTTTGCATTTTTTGTGTTTTTTTTTGCATTTTTTTTTGCATTTTTTGTGGGGTTTTTGCATTTTTTTTGCATTTTTTTTGCATTTTTTGTGGGGTTTTTTTCATTTTTTTTGCATTTTTTTTGCATTTTTTGTGGGTTTTTTTTCATTTTTTTGCATTTTTTGTGGGGTTTTTTGCATTTTTTTTGCATTTTTTTTGCATATTTTTGTGGGTTTTTTTGCATTTTTTTTGCATTTTTTTGTGTTTTTTTGCATTTTTTTTTGCATTTTTTGTGGGTTTTTTTGCATTTTTTTGTGGGTTTTTTTGCATTTTTTTTGCATTTTTTGTGGGTTTTTTTGCATTTTTTTGCATTTTTTGTGGGTTTTTTTGCATTTTTTTTTGCATTTTTTTTGTGTTTTTTTGCATTTTTTTTTGCATTTTTTGTGGTTTTTTTTGCATTTTTTTTGTGTTTTTTTGCATTTTTTTTTTGCATTTTTTGTGGGTTTTTTTTGCATTTTTTTGTGTTTTTTTGCATTTTTTTTTGCATTTTTTGTGGGTTTTTGTGCATTTTTTTGTGGGTTTTTTTGCATTTTTTTTGCATTTTTTGTGGGTTTTTTTGCATTTTTTTTTGCATTTTTTTTGTGTTTTTTTGCATTTTTTTTTGCATTTTTTGTGGTTTTTTTTGCATTTTTTTGCATTTTTTTTGCATTTTTTTTTGCATTTTTTGTGGGTTTTTTTTGCATTTTTTTTGCATTTTTTTTGCATTTTTTGTGGTTTTTTTTGCATTTTTTTGTGTTTTTTTGCATTTTTTTTGCATTTTTTGTGGGTTTTTTTTGCATTTTTTGTGGGTTTTTTTGCATTTTTTTTGCATTTTTTGTGGGTTTTTTTGCATTTTTTGTGGGTTTTTTTGCATTTTTTTTGCATTTTTTGTGTTTTTTTTGCATTTTTTTGCATTTTTTTTTGCATTTTTTGTGGTTTTTTTTGCATTTTGTTTGTGGGTTTTTTTGTGTTTTTTTGTGTTTTTTTTGCATTTTTTGTGGTTTTTTTTGCATTTTTTTTGCATTTTTTTTGCATTTTTTGTGTTTTTTTTTGCATTTTTTTTGCATTTTTTTTGTGTTTTTTTTGCATTTTTTTTTGCATTTTTTTGTGGGTTTTTTTGCATTTTTTTTGCATTTTTTGTGGGGTTTTTTGCATTTTTTTTTGCATTTTTTGTGTTTTTTTTGCATTTTTTTTGCATTTTTTTGTTTTTTTTTGCATTTTTTTTGCATTTTTTGTTTTTTTTTGCATTTTTTTGCATTTTTTTTTGCATTTTTTGTGGGTTTTTTTTGCATTTTTGCATTTTTTGTGGGTTTTTTGTGTTTTTTTTGCATTTTTTTCCATTTTTTTTGCATTTTTTGTGGGTTTTTTTGCATTTTTTTTGCATTTTTTTTTCCATTTTTTGTGTTTTTTTTTGCATTTTTTGCATTTTTTTTTGCATTTTTTTATGGGTTTTTTTGCATTTTTTTTGCATTTTTTTTGTTTTTTTTGCATTTTTTTTGCATTTTTTTGTGGTTTTTTTTGCATTTTTTGTGGGGTTTTTGCATTTTTTTTGCATTTTTTTTGCATTTTTTGTGGGGTTTTTTTCATTTTTTTTGCATTTTTTTTGCATTTTTTGTGGGTTTTTTTTCATTTTTTTTCATTTTTTGTGGGGTTTTTTGCATTTTTTTTGCATTTTTTTTGCATTTTTTTGTGGGTTTTTTTGCATTTTTTTTTGTGTTTTTTTGCATTTTTTTTTTGCATTTTTTGTGGGTTTTTTTTTGCATTTTTTTTGCATTTTTTGTGGGGTTTTTTGCATTTTTTTTGCATTTTTTGTGGTTTTTTTTGCATTTTTTTGCATTTTCTTTTGCATTTTTTGTGTGTTTTTTTTGCATTTTTTTTTGCATTTTTTTGTGTTTTTTTTTGCATTTTTTGTGTTTTTTTGCATTTTTTTTGCATTTTTTTCCATTTTTTTTTGCATTTTTTGTGTTTTTTTTGCAATTTTTTTTTGCATTTTTTTTCCATTTTTTTTGCATTTTTTGTGGGTTTTTTTGCATTTTTTTGCATTTTTTTTGTGTTTTTTTTGCATTTTTTTTGCATTTTTTTGTGTTTTTTTTTGCATTTTTTGTGGGTTTTTTTGCATTTTTTTGCATTTTTTTTTGCATTTTTTGTGGTTTTTTTTGCATTTTTTTTGTGTTTTTTTGCATTTTTTTTGCATTTTTTGTGTTTTTTTTTGCATTTTTTAGGCATTTTTTTGCATTTTTTTTGCATTTTTTTTGCATTTTTTTGTGGTTTTTTTGCATTTTTTTTGCATTTTTTGTGGGTTTTTTTGCATTTTTTTTGCATTTTTTGTGGTTTTTTTTGCATTTTTTTTGCATTTTTTTTGCATTTTTTGTGTTTTTTTTTGCATTTTTTTTGCATTTTTTTTGTGTTTTTTTTGCATTTTTTTTTGCATTTTTTGTGGGTTTTTTTGCATTTTTTTTGCATTTTTTGTGGGGTTTTTTGCATTTTTTTTGCATTTTTTGTGTTTTTTTTGCATTTTTTTTGCATTTTTTTGTTTTTTTTTGCATTTTTTTTGCATTTTTTGTTTTTTTTTTTTTGCATTTTTTTGCATTTTTTTTTGCATTTTTTGTGGTTTTTTTTTGCATTTTTTGCATTTTTTGTGGGTTTTTTGTGTTTTTTTTGCATTTTTTTCCATTTTTTTTGCATTTTTTGTGCGTTTTTTTGCATTTTTTTTGCATTTTTTTTTCCATTTTTTGTGTTTTTTTTTGCATTTTTTTTTTGCATTTTTTGCATTTTTTTTTGCATTTTTTTATGGGTTTTTTTGCATTTTTTTTGCATTTTTTTTGTTTTTTTTGCATTTTTTTTGCATTTTTTTGTGGTTTTTTTTGCATTTTTTGTGTTTTTTTTTGCATTTTTTTTTGCATTTTTTGTGGGGTTTTTGCATTTTTTTTGCATTTTTTTTGCATTTTTTGTGGGGTTTTTTTCATTTTTTTTGCATTTTTTTTGCATTTTTTGTGGGTTTTTTTTCATTTTTTTGCATTTTTTGTGGGGTTTTTTGCATTTTTTTTGCATTTTTTTTGCATTTTTTTGTGGGTTTTTTTGCATTTTTTTTGCATTTTTTTGCATTTTTTTGCATTTTTTTTGCATTTTTTGTGGGTTTTTTTGCATTTTTTTGTGGGTTTTTTTGCATTTTTTTTGCATTTTTTGTGGGTTTTTTTGCATTTTTTTGCATTTTTTTTTTGCATTTTTTTTGTGTTTTTTTGCATTTTTTTTGCATTTTTTGTGGTTTTTTTTGCATTTTTTTTGTGTTTTTTTGCATTTTTTTTTTGCATTTTTTGTGGTTTTTTTTTTGCATTTTTTTGTGTTTTTTTGCATTTTTTGCATTTTTTGTGGGTTTTTTTGCATTTTTTTGTGGGTTTTTTTGCATTTTTTTTGCATTTTTTGTGGGTTTTTTTGCATTTTTTTGCATTTTTTGTGGGTTTTTTGCATTTTTTTTTGCATTTTTTTTGTGTTTTTTTGCATTTTTTTTTGCATTTTTTGTGGTTTTTTTTGCATTTTTTTTGTGTTTTTTTGCATTTTTTTTTTGCATTTTTTGTGGGTTTTTTTTGCATTTTTTTTGCATTTTTTTTGCATTTTTTGTGGTTTTTTTTGCATTTTTTTGTGTTTTTTTTGCATTTTTTTTTGCATTTTTTGTGGGTTTTTTTTGCATTTTTTGTGGGTTTTTTTGCATTTTTTTTGCATTTTTTGTGGGTTTTTTTGCATTTTTTTTTTGCATTTTTGTGGGTTTTTTTGCATTTTTTTGCATTTTTTGTGGGTTTTTTTTGCATTTTTTTTTGCATTTTTTTTGTGTTTTTTTGCATTTTTTTTTGCATTTTTTGTGGTTTTTTTGCATTTTTTTGTGTTTTTTTGCATTTTTTTTTTGCATTTTTTGTGGGTTTTTTTTGCATTTTTTTGCATTTTTTTTGCATTTTTTGTGGTTTTTTTTGCATTTTTTTGTGTTTTTTTGCATTTTTTTTTGCATTTTTTGTGGGTTTTTTTGCATTTTTTTGCATTTTTTTTTGCATTTTTGTGGGGTTTTTGCATTTTTTTTGCATTTTTTTTTTGCATTTCTTGTGGGGTTTTTTGCATTTTTTTTTGCATTTTTTTTGCATTTTTTGTGGGGTTTTTTGCATTTTTTTTGCATTTTTTTGCATTTTTTTTCCATTTTTTTTGCATTTTTTTTGCATTTTTTTTTTGCATTTCTTGTGGGGTTTTTTTGCATTTTTTTTGCATTTTTTTTGTGTTTTTTTTGCATTTTTTTTTTGCATTTTTTGTGGGTTTTTTTTGCATTTTTTTTGCATTTTTTTTTGCATTTTTTGTGTTTTTTTTTGCATTTTTTTTGTGTTTTTTTGCATTTTTTTTTGCATTTTTTGTGTTTTTTTTTGCATTTTTTGTGGGTTTTTTTGCATTTTTTTTGCATTTTTTTTGTGTTTTTTTTTTGCATTTTTTTTGCATTTTTTGTGGTTTTTTTTGCATTTTTTTTGCATTTTTTGTGGTTTTTTTTGCATTTTTTTGCATTTTTTTTTGCATTTTTTGTGGGGTTTTTGCATTTTTTTTGCATTTTTTTTTTTGCATTTCTTGTGGGGTTTTTTGCATTTTTTTTGCATTTTTTTTGCATTTTTTGTGTTTTTTTTTCATTTTTTTGCATTTTTTGTGGGGTTTTTTGCATTTTTTTTCCATTTTTTTTGCATTTTTTTGCATTTTTTTTGCATTTTTGTGGGGTTTTTGCATTTTTTTTGCATTTTTTTTTGCATTTTTTGTGGGGTTTTTTTCATTTTTTTTGCATTTTTTGTGGGGTTTTTTGCATTTTTTTTGCATTTTTTGTGGTTTTTTTTGCATTTTTTTGCATTTTTTGCGTTTTTTTGTTTGTTTTTTTGCATTTTTTTGTGGGTTTTTTTGCATTTTTTTTTGCATTTTTTGTGTTTTTTTGCATTTTTTTTTGCATTTTTTTGTGGGTTTTTTTGCATTTTTTTTGCATTTTTTGTGGGTTTTTTTGCATTTTTTTTGCATTTTTTGTGGGTTTTTTTGCATTTTTTTTGCATTTTTTTTGTGTTTTTTTGCATTTTTTTTTGCATTTTTTGCATTTTTTTTGCATTTTTTGTGGGGTTTTTGCATTTTTTTTGCATTTTTTTTGCATTTTTTGTGGGGTTTTTTGCATTTTTTTTGCATTTTTTTTGCATTTTTTTGCATTTTTTTGTGGGTTTTTTTTGCATTTTTGTGGGTTTTTTTGCATTTTTTTTGCATTTTTTGTGGTTTTTTTTGCATTTTTTTTGCATTTTTTTTGCATTTTTTTTGTGTTTTTTTGCATTTTTTTTGCATTTTTTGTGGGTTTTTTTGCATTTTTTTGTGGGTTTTTTGCATTTTTTTTGCATTTTTTTGTGGTTTTTTTTGCATTTTTTTTGCATTTTTTTTGTGTTTTTTTGCATTTTTTTTGCATTTTTTGTGGGGTTTTTGCATTTTTTTTGCATTTTTTTTGCATTTTTTGTGGGTTTTTTTTCATTTTTTTTGCATTTTTTGTGGGGTTTTTTGCATTTTTTTTGCATTTTTTTTGCATTTTTTTGTGGGTTTTTTTGCATTTTTGTGGGTTTTTTTTGCATTTTTTTTGCATTTTTTGTGGTTTTTTTTGCATTTTTTTTGCATTTTTTTTGTGTTTTTTTGCATTTTTTTTGCATTTTTTGTGGGTTTTTTTGCATTTTTTTGTGGGTTTTTTTGCATTTTTTTTGCATTTTTTTGTGGTTTTTTTTGCATTTTTTTTGCATTTTTTTTGTGTTTTTTTGCATTTTTTTTGCATTTTTTGTGTTTTTTTTTTTGCATTTTTTTTGCATTTTTTTTGCATTTTTTTTGCATTTTTTGTGGGGTTTTTTTGCATTTTTTTTTTGCATTTTTTGTGTTTTTTTTGCATTTTTTTGTGTTTTTTGCATTTTTTTTGCATTTTTTGTGGGGTTTTTCGCATTTTTTTTGCATTTTTTTTTGCATTTTTTTGTGGGTTTTTTTGCAATTTTTTTTTGCATTTTTTGTGGTTTTTTTTGCATTTTTTTTGGGTTTTTTTTGCATTTTTTTGTGGTTTTTTTTTGCATTTTTTTTGTGTTTTTTTGTGGGTTTTTTAGCATTTTTTTTGCATTTTTTGTGGGTTTTTTTTGCATTTTTTGTGTTTTTTTTTGCATTTTTTTTGCATTTTTTTTGTTTTTTTGCATTTTTTTTTGCATTTTTTGTGGGTTTTTTTGCATTTTTTTTTGCATTTTTTGTGGTTTTTTTTGCATTTTTTTTGTGTTTTTTTGCATTTTTTTTGCATTTTTGTGGGTTTTTTTGCATTTTTTTTGCATTTTTTGTGGGTTTTTTTGCATTTTTTTTTGCATTTTTTGTGGGTTTTTTTGCATTTTTTTTGCATTTTTTGTGGGTTTTTTTGCATTTTTTTTTGCATTTTTTGTGGTTTTTTTTGCATTTTTTTGCATTTTTTTTTGCATTTTTTGCATTTTTTTATGGGTTTTTTTGCATTTTTTTTGTGTTTTTTTTGCATTTTTTTTTGCATTTTTTTGTGGGTTTTTTTGCATTTTTGTGGGTTTTTTTGCATTTTTTTGCATTTTTTTTTGCATTTTTTGTGGGGTTTTTGCATTTTTTTTGCATTTTTTTTGCATTTTTTGTGGGGTTTTTTGCATTTTTTTTGCATTTTTTTTGCATTTTTTTGTGGTTTTTTTTGCATTTTTTTTGCATTTTTTTGCGTTTTTTTGTTTGTTTTTTTTGCATTTTTTTGTGGGTTTTTTTGCATTTTTTTTTGCATTTTTTTGTGTTTTTTTGCATTTTTTTTTGCATTTTTTGTGGGTTTTTTTTGCATTTTTTGTGGGTTTTTTTGCATTTTTTTTGCATTTTTTGTGGGTTTTTTTGCATTTTTTTTGCATTTTTTGTGGGTTTTTTTGCATTTTTTTGCATTTTTTTTGTGTTTTTTTGCATTTTTTTTTGCATTTTTTGTGTTTTTTTGCATTTTTTTTGCATTTTTTTTTGCATTTTTTGTGGGTTTTTGTTTTTGCATTTTTTTTTGTGTTTTTTTGCATTTTTTTTTTTTGCATTTTTTGTGGGTTTTTTTTGCATTTTTTTTGCATTTTTTGTGGGTTTTTTTCCATTTTTTTTGCATTTTTTGTGTTTTTTTTTGCATTTTTTTGCATTTTTTTTGCATTTTTTGTGTGTTTTTTTTGCATTTTTTTTGCATTTTTTTGTGTGTTTTTTTTGCATTTTTTGTGTTTTTTTTGCATTTTTTTTGCATTTTTTTCCATTTTTTTTTGCATTTTTTGTGTTTTTTTTTGCATTTTTTTTTGCATTTTTTTTTGCATTTTTTGTGGGTTTTTTTGCATTTTTTTTTGTGTTTTTTTGCATTTTTTTTTTGCATTTTTTGTGGGGTTTTTTGCATTTTTTTTGCATTTTTTGTGGGGTTTTTTGCATTTTTTTTGCATTTTTTGTGGGTTTTTTTGCATTTTTTTGCATTTTCTTTTGCATTTTTTGTGTGTTTTTTTTGCATTTTTTTTGCATTTTTTTGTGTTTTTTTTGCATTTTTTGTGTTTTTTTTGCATTTTTTTTGCATTTTTTTTCCATTTTTTTTGCATTTTTTTGTGGGTTTTTTTGCATTTTTTTTGCATTTTTTTTTGCATTTTTTTGTGTGTTTTTTTTTGCATTTTTTGTGTTTTTTTTGCATTTTTTTTGCATTTTTTTCCATTTTTTTTGCATTTTTTGTGGGTTTTTTTGCATTTTTTGCATTTTTTTTGTGGTTTTTTTGCATTTTTTTGCATTTTTTTGTGTTTTTTTTTGCATTTTTTGTGGGTTTTTTTGCATTTTTTTTGCATTTTTTTTTGCATTTTTTGTGTTTTTTTTGCATTTTTTTGTGTTTTTTGCATTTTTTTTGCATTTTTGTGGTTTTTTTTTGCATTTTTTTTGCATTTTTTTGCATTTTTTTTGCATTTTTTTTTTGCATTTTTTGTGGGTTTTTTTGCATTTTTTTGCATTTTTTTTGCATTTTTTGTGTTTTTTTTTGCATTTTTTTTGCATTTTTTTTGTGTTTTTTTTGCATTTTTTTTTTGCATTTTTTTGTGGGTTTTTTTGCATTTTTTTGCATTTTTTTTGTGTTTTTTTTGCATTTTTTTTGCATTTTTGTGGGTTTTTTTGCATTTTTTTTGCATTTTTTGTGGGGTTTTTTGCATTTTTTTTTGCATTTTTTGTGTTTTTTTTTGCATTTTTTTTGCATTTTTTTGTTTTTTTTTGCATTTTTTTTGCATTTTTTGTTTTTTTTTGCATTTTTTTGCATTTTTTTTTGCATTTTTTGTGGGTTTTTTTTGCATTTTTTGCATTTTTTGTGGGTTTTTTTTTGTGTTTTTTTTTGCATTTTTTTCCATTTTTTTTGCATTTTTTGTGGTTTTTTTGCATTTTTTTTTGCATTTTTTTTTCCATTTTTTGTGTTTTTTTTTGCATTTTTTTTGTGTTTTTTTGCATTTTTTTTGCATTTTTTTCCATTTTTTTTGCATTTTTTGTGGGTTTTTTTGCGGTTTTTTTGCATTTTTTTTTCCATTTTTTGTTTTTTTGCATTTTTTTTTTGCATTTTTTGTGGTTTTTTTGCATTTTTTTTGCATTTTTTTTGCATTTTTTGTGTTTTTTTTTTGCATTTTTTTTGCATTTTTTTTGTGTTTTTTTT